>WOXC01008723.1:0-287500 GCA_011680675.1 Gymnobelideus leadbeateri | reverse complement strand
TGAGAGGGAGGTATCATGGTGGACTGAAAGGGGCTCTGGATTGGGAATCAAAGAGCTCTGGTTCAAACTTGGCTCTGCCATGCCTGAGTGACCTTCGTGATTCATTCTACACAATTGGGTCTCAGTGTCCTTATCTGTAATATGAGATGCTTTGGACCAGATGAAATCCTAAAGATCCCTTCCAACTCTAAACCTATGACTTTTGTCTGACTGTAACTTAATAGACAGTCTTCAAGAGGCGCTAGGACTAGGAAATTGCCACCCGATTACCAACCTGGTTATAGGTATTTCTGAATACAGCTGCAGGGACTGTTTATTTGCAATTCTAGCACTTAGCACAGTGCCTAGCCCATAATGGGTATTTTATAAATGTTTATTGATTAATTAATAACAAATGCTTATTGACTGATAGACAGAGACACTCTAACAGAAAAAAAAAAAACATTAATGGCAGCTTCTGTTGTAACTAAGACAGTAGGAATCTGCTAATTGTTTATGAAGAACAACTGAACAAGCTAGTGACCTTTCACAAGAAAAGGTGAGGAATCTTAGCATACATTAAGCCTTGCTCAGGAGGCTAAGTTACCAGCACGAGGAACAGGAATGGTAGAGTGGTATGATGCCAGAAGTTCAATATGAGAGCTTGTCATAAGAACCAACTTACTAAGAGGAAGATCAGAAGACAGGAGATCTTACCTCCAGCAAGTATAGAGGGCAAGAGGAACCCAGCTGTGACCTGAAGAGACACTGCTAATTTGTCCAACTGCACCAAATAATAAATCCACCAGCATTTATTAAGAGCACAATATGTGCCAGGTACTGGGCTAGGGGAAAGGAACGAAAGAATGTGTGTCCAGAGCCCAGATTGAATCCTCTACTAGAGAAGGTAAATATCTTCACTAGCAGAATATCTCACTCCTTTCCAGGTAGTTAGGGAGAAGGAAATAAATGCTTATAAGAATGAAAGAAATGCTTCAGGAAAAAAAGACTAGGAATAATAAGAGATAGCAATTTATTTTAAAATAAAAGAAAAAGGGGGCAGCTAGATGGTGCAGTGAATCAGAGCACAGGCCCTGGAGTCAGGAGGACCTGAGTTCAAATTCGGCCTCAGACACTTGACATATTTACTAGCCCTGTGACCTTGGGCAAGTCACTTAACCCCAATTGCCCTCCAAAAAGCAAAAAAAACAAACAAACAAATGAACAACAACAACAAAAAATAAAAGAAAAATGTAGAGGGAAATCCCAACTTGGGTCAGGAAAGAAATACATGTGAGAGAAAAGGAAAAGAAGAAGAAAGGCCATTAAACACTTGTAGTGAAATAATAAGCATAAGGCTCATTTGCTGAAGTGGGAGGAATCACATGGACAAGAAAGTGTTCCAAGGAATTTTGTTGCTGTTGAGTCATGTCTGACTCTTTGTGATCCCATTTTTCTTGGCAGAGTGATTTGCCATCTCCTTCTCTAGCTCCTTTTTCAGATGAGGAAACTGAGGCATATGAGGTTAAGTGACTTGCCCAGGGTCACCTATCTAGTAAGTGTCTGAGGCCAGATTTGAACTCAGGAAGATGAGTTTTCCTCACTCCAGACCTGGCGCTTTATGCACTGTGGCATCATTGAGCTACTCTGCTCCAAGGAATACTGATGGGTTACCTATAACAACCCTTAAGAAAGACTTCTTCTTGTGATCAGAGAAAAGACAGATTAATAGTAATGGTCTGTGGAAAGGTAGCAGGTATTGGGCTGCTATAAGAATCAAATGAGATGGGGCAGCTAGGTGGTGCAGTGAGTAAGAGCGTCGGCCCTGGAGTCAGAAGGACCTGAGTTCAGATCCGACCTCAGACACTTAAGGAACACACAAACAAAAACCTAGCCATGTGACCTTGGGCAAGTTACTTAACCCCATTGCCCTCCAAAAAAAAAAAAAAGAAGAATCAAATGAGATAACATATGTAAAGAGTTTTGTTAAAATACATGCTAGATATTATTATTATACCCATGGTCCAGAGATAGAGAAGAAAAAATAATGATCTGCTGCCTTCCCAAGGCATGCTAGAGAGTCTCCTAATACTGTGTAAACTTCATGAACACTAACTACTCCTGGTGATTCATGTTGGGACAAATACTATTGCCAGAAAGCATTGCTAGGAATTAAGAAGTTCTAAGGAAAAATCGACATACCTTAGGGGCACAGGGTTTATTTTTAGGGGGGAGTGTCTTGGGGTTGCTGTTGCTTGTTGAAGGTTCAGAGGAGAAAGGCAGATTAAGGGAATACATGAATTCGATGGTGCTGATAAAGGGGTTTGGGTTTCTTGTCTATGGATTAAGATAACAAAATGATCCGACTTTCGCCTAAGGATGGAGTGCCACTAATGAGGGCTAGTTAAAAATGTATATTTGCAGGGAGTCTTTTAAGTCTTATCAAAAAGGATATTAAATTGAAAAGGGAGAGAGGAAAAAGGAAACAGCTTACTTAGATCTGTCAAGCCAGATACCATAAAGAATAGCAGGATACAGTTTAGGAAGAAATATATATGAAGAGATATTTTAGAAAGACAAAATCCAAAAAAAGGAGTGAACAGTAATACTTATAGCCTCTGACGCTGATATACAAGTGTATGACATATGAGTAATAAACACAATGAACTAGAAATCTTAATGAAGGGGGCAAATTTTATGTCATAGGCATGAGTAAATGACTAGAATAAATAGAGCTGGAAGGATATTTATGATTCAAAAGGAGCAGAGCAGATAAAAGGGACAGGGAAGTAGGATTTCCAGTTAAGAAAGTACTATTGCATAAAGGAATTGGGAGGGGGCAAAACATAGTGTACAACATTTTGGGGGGAGGACCAGTGAAGGGAGAATCTAGTGAAGTAGAGAGACCACTAGAACAGAGGAGGGCAGAGATGAAGAATTTGGGAAATAGATAAACCTGGAGGGTCAAGGAAAGAAGCATGATAATGTGAGGGAATTTCAATTATCTGGCCATTTTCTATCACTCGCTTTTTCAAATAAAAAAAGAGTAACTGACAAATTCTTGCCCTGCATTAATCATCATTTCATTGTTTGAAAGGTGAAAATGATAAGGTCAACTGCTATTCTGCACCGAATGCTGACCAGTAAGGAGGAATGTGCCTGGAATTCACTTCTTCCTTTCCTTCCCCACCCAGAATTCTTAATTTCCTTGCTTTCTTTGGGAAGTCTTTCTAGATCCTCCTAGTGGTTAGGACTTTCTTCCTCCTCCTCCAATTGCTATGCATAGACTTATCTTTGTCACTGTTTTCAGATCATGGGTGGGGGAAGGGAGGGGCATGGACAATTCAGTTTTCTTCTTTATAAGCTCATTTCCTTGCATAGTGCCATGTATGAAGTAGGCACTTCAAAAATACTTGTTGGATTGTATTGGATGTGACCCTCCCCAAAATTAGCACATGCACACTCTGAGTCCTTTTATGCAACACTTAACCCCATGTGTTCCCCACCCACTCTACAGAGAGACTAGCAGGGAACTATAACTATGCCAACCAGATATTTCACACGTAACACTTCTTTACCATCAAGGTCTCAAAATGCTGGAATCACTCAACTGGAATGAGCACTGAGCATCCATCCTTTAGGCTGAAAGCATTATTCTTCCTTAATTCTTAATCATGTTCCTGCTTCCACAGATTAAAGCTCCCTTTGGGGACAAACTCAGTTCTCCTGAAAATTTGTACAGGGGCAAACCACCAACCAACTGAGAGGTATTTGTACCTTTAAATTGCCTGGGCAAGCTGTGCCTGAAGAACCCCTGACAGAAGCACAAAACAACTCAGCAACTATCTGTTCAGTCACATGAATTAATTTCTTCCTCAGCATCATTTACTTCCATCAGACCAAATCCCAGCTCTCTATCCTCCTCTCTTCACACGCTACTTTTAGCATAGCCCATCACAAACTCTCAGGGGACAACTTGACAAGTCCCACTACCTGTTGCTAGCATTAAACAACTGCCCAGTGATCCTTTATGACGCCAGAGAAATCAAGCCCCACAGGCAGACACAAGATCAGTAAGGCTCAGTAAGATCCAGACTTATCTAAGATCACATTCAGCTGGATTAAACTCATTGCCCCTTCTTTTTGTGCACTGCTAGATCAGAAGATTTATCAGCCCAGCTCAGAACTAACCTTCTCCCTGATTCCCCAAGCTACTACTGCTCTTCCCACTTCTCAGCTTAATCTATATGCATACATGTGGAGCTAGGTACTTCACATTATTTGAATTGGATTTACTGCTATAGATCTGATATACCCAGACTTAGGAAAAGCTCTTGCTAGAGTCTCCTAGTAGACAAGATGGAGAGATGTGGGCTAGGTGACATATGGTTAACTGCATTCAGGACAGCTTAAGTGACCAGATCCAAAGAGCAATCAGTAGTCAGTTTTGTTGGTTTAGATGAAAGCCTCTAATGGAGTGCCTCAGGATATGTATTATTCTCAATTTGTATCAGTTATTTCAGTGAAGGCCTGGAATGTGTTCTCCTCGAATCAGATGATGGCATGAGGCTGGAAGGGACACATGATAAGCTAGAAGGATATGCTGAATCCAACCAAATGAAACAAATGTAAATTCAGAGCCCTTCACTTTGTTTGAAACATTAGCTTCACCAGACCAAAAAATGGTGTGCAAGATTTGTTGCACTGCAATCTTAACATGAATCAACCAAAGCTCAGACAGGGAGAACAGAAATACCTGATGTGACCAGCTGACACAGTTATTTTATAGGGCCTGGAAAAAGACGAGCATTACACATGAAAATTCTTATGTCTTACAGACCGATGTATTTTTTAATTTTCTCCTCTTCTCCCCGCCGTTTCAACGTGCTCTCTCTTTTCACTGCTTGTCCTGAATCTCCTTGGTCCTTTCCCTTTCCTCCTTTCCCTTTGGCTGGTTTCTTCTCCTTTCCCGCAGCCTTGGCCTTCCCTCTTTCTTTGTCCCTTTCTGCTTTCAGTTTGTCGTCCAGTGCCTGGAAAGAGAGAGAATTTGGTCATCATCACATTGTGAAGAACCAATACCAACAAGGCACTTAGACAGAGTGCTCTGAACACAGAGCTAGGGAACCATGGGAGGAAGAGGTTATGAGTCTCTCAGTGATTACCAAAGCACTTTCCTCTAAATAGCCCTCTCAGGTTTTGATTTAATACTTATTTGATTATATTATGTATACATATGTAATATATATTATTCAGTATATTACCATGATAGTTTTTTGATATATTATATAGTATTATGTAGTAGATATATATATTATATGTAGTATGCATATATACCATATATAGTATTATATATAGTATGTTTCACAATTCTATATATCTTAAAATTGTTTTTAATTCAATTGTGTCTGACTCTTTGTGGCCCCATTTGGGGTTTTCTTAACAGAGATACTGGAGTGATTTGCCACTTCTTTCTCTAGCTCATTTGACAAATGAGGAAATTGAGGCAAACAGGGTCAAGTGGCTTGGCCAGGGTTACGCAGCTGGTAAGTGTCTGAAGCTGGATTTGAACTCAGGTCTTCATGGCCCTAGGCCCAGCACACTATATACTATGCCACCTAGCTGCTCATAATTATATATAATTATATCTAATTACATATAATATTATATGCTTATATAATACCTTATATGATATAATTAATATGAAAGGTAATAATGTAAGCATTATTTTCATCCTTTGTTTAAGAGGTTAACATAATAACTAATATTTCTTTAATGCTTTTTAGGTATGCATCTTTACAACACTGTAATATAGATGCTATTATTTTCATTTCCATTTACAAATTAGCAAAGACCCTGAGAAGAGGTAAATGACTTACCTAGGTTAACACAATCATCACTAAGTATCTGAGAACAGATTCAAACTCAAGTCTTTTCTGTCTCCAAGTCCAGAACCATTTACTATACCACTAACCTAGCATCAAACAGTTACTAAGGGTCAGGGATGGCTCTCAAACTTTAAGAAAGATTTGAATTGCAAGGGCAAGAGAATGGTGATAAGAAGGTCAATTAGGAAGCTATTGCAATCACTCTAATGGGAGATGGGGCAGCTAGATGGCATAGTGGATAGAGCTTTGGGCTTAGCACCAGAAATGCTCATCTCCATGAGTTCAAATCTGGCCTCAGACACTTCTAGCTATGGGGTCCAGGGAAGTCACTTAACTGCCTCAGTTTTCTCATCTTAAGATAAGTAAATGGCAAACCACTCCAGTGTCTTTGCTAGGAAAACCCACAGGGTGTCTCCAAGAGTAGGATGTGACTGAATAATAACAGTAGGCAGGGGTCAATGGTTTTAACCTTAGGGCTCTTTTCACTCTACCACAAATATATTCCTCTCCCCCATCCATACTCCTCCTGACTCTTCAAGGTGCTCATTCATTTTTGCATCTGATACATTTAATTTTGCATTTTATTACCTGCTGTCCTGTAACTGTCCCATTTACATATGCCTTGTAAGTACAAGGTAAAATTGTGAATTAGGCAGTTCTTTCTTCATGGCCTATCCTCTTCCCTTTCAAACTATATTTTCTCCCATTCTACTGCCCCTACCTGCTTCCTGATATCTATTTTACAGATGACTGAAATAGCATGATAAACCAGTGAAGGGTGCTGGATTTGCACTTGGGTTCTAGTCCTGAGACTTCCATTTATGATCTGTATGACTTTGGGCAAGTCCCCAGATCTTCTTGGCTCCAAGGGCAATACTTTCCATTTCGACGCACTGTCTCTCATATTTTCTTTCTTTGTGTCTTTAATTAAAGGACACTGCAGTCAGTCTTTTAGAATTACACTGCAAAGTTAAGTGACTTGTCTAGGATTACCCAGCCAGTATTGTCCAGATACAGGACTTGAAAAAAGGTCTTTGTGGCTATAAGGCCAGCTCCTTATTCAATACAAAACACCGTTCCTCACGACCAACATAGGGATAAATTCCAAACTTTAACTGAAATTATATTGCTTTAGCTGACTTTTCTAACTATTTTAAATTTATTTAATCATGGAATAAGTAAATAACAAGTTTGAGAATCAAGTTAATCTGCTTTAAGCAAGAATTGTACAAATGGTTATTGACCTGTATGAGAGTCACCTTTTATCTACTAACCAGGAAATAAGAAGGGGGAGGGGGCTGCAGATTCACAGTGGGAATGAAATGGAGATGAAGTAAATGATACAAAGTCCACCAGGAAGAGGAAAGCATGCTTCCTATTATGCCAGACATCAAAGCAGGAAGCCATCTCCCTCTTCCCAAATGCACACTCAAAAAGAGGGGGAGAGGAACCAAGGGGAAAAGGGGTGTATGCATTAGTGAGCCATGAGTAATACCCACTGCATTAAAAAAGTATCAGTAAATAAAGAAGAGGATGCCATGCCACATAATCTGAAGCTCCTGAGCCCTCTTCACAGTGCCACTCCTCCCTGATGTCATTAGGGTTGCTTCTCCCATCCCCTAGCCCTCCACATCTGGTAAGTACAGTCTGTGTATATGTATGAATGGATTAATATCATGGTATGAATGAACCTCTGTGTAGGCCACTGTATGTGGGCTCGTATATTAGCACTAGGTCGATGAAGCTTCTTAACCAGAAGACTTTTGGAAGCTAATAGATCTTTAAAAATAGAACTCTGGATTTTTTATTTTGTCTTAACCCTTCCTCTTCTTTTGACCTCATAGATCTAGGAGCTTTGTAGCTTTGTGAATTATAATCCTTCTCCAAATTTCTACCCTCTGGAATGCCCAGTGCTGTCACTCTGGGCTCCAGTAAGTTGGCTCCCAACTATAGTGCCAGACCTAAGCCTTGATCTTTCTCCATCTTAGTTCTGCTAATAGTGGACCCATATCAACAACAGCAGCATTCATAACCACCCCCACATTTCCATAGTATGAGGTTAGAGCTTTTCCCTCACAACTCTGTGAGCTGGCAGTTCCAGTGTCATTATCTCTTCCCCCTCCCTACCTGCCTCTACCTGCATCCATTCATAAATGAGGAAGTTGAATGGTTAAGTGATTTTCCCTGTGGTTTCAAAGCTAGCAAGGGGCAGAACTGGGTCCTGAATCCACTTGTTCTAACTTAAGGCCTATGATTTTCCTACTCTGAACTCCTACATTTCATTATACAGCAGCTGTGACTATTCTGTGGCATGAAGATACAGCTATTTTTATTTTTCAAATTCATACGTTCACTTGAATCTTTCCAAAAATCTATCATAAGGTCCAATCAATTATTCCAAATTCCATTTAAGAACGAAAATACTATTATATCTATTTTACACATGAACAAAATAGGCATCTCTGGTAATGGTTTATTATTTTTTTCTCCGTAGTTGTATTTTTATAGCTTACTTAGTCCTGGGAATCATGACAGTAATATCCTGACCTCAGTAATCCATGCAAAAAAGGGGACTCTACTCCATCTCTGAAGAATTCCAACCAGTTAGTGAAGCAAGTTATTCCTTTCCTGAAATCATGCTGGTCCCCTAAACTATAAAGGCCCTTGCCCTTCCTTTGGTTGATTTCTTAAAAATAGTTTCTAAAGATTTTAACCACAACTGAATCAAAACTAACCAGCCTGTAATTTCCTGGTATGTCCCTATGGCTTTTCTTTTCAAACAAATGAAAGAAAAAAGATTTTTTTTAATGGCATTATGTTGGCTAGTTTCCAGTCTTCAGGGGTTTCTACTGAACCAAGCTGGAAAACGTCTGGGAAAGTGCCTCTCATTTCTCTTCCAGTTTCCTTTTGTGGAGACTCTGGGTCATTTATGGCTATAGTCATGATGTATTATTATCAAATTGCAGAACTCTGAGTGGCTGAAGAAATGGCTATTCTGCCTCCTCACCCCAACCCCATCACCCCTCTTCTCTGTTGTCCTTCTTTGTTTCTAATTCGGTTAAACATATAGTACTTGAACAGGCCAGAGAAGGGATTCTTCAACCTTCCTACAGTGACATGGTTTCTAAAACCAGTGAAGGGAGAGATAGATCCTGGGCTCATAGAGTAAGAGCTGAAAGGCACTGTAAAAACCAATTAGCTCTTTCTACTTTCTCATTTTGCAGAAGAGGAAACCAAGTCCCATAGATGTGAAAGTGCAATGGATAAGGTCATACAGGCAGATGCAAACTAAGGTCTTCTGAATCCAAATTGAGAAGCCTCCCCACTGCAGCACTGTTTCAGCTTGGGTTCTCTGGTGAAATTTACTAATTAGAATGCAAAACAATTAGAATTAATTTATCTCTTTTCCTAAAGATGGTTAATCAATTAATGTGTGAATATTCTGAATTCACTGGAGGAAAAAAAGTGTTAAGTCTATTCCAACCCAACTAGCATTTATTGTGTGTGTCTATGTTTATCTGTACATGTATACATATGTATATCTACATATATGTATATGTGTATATACACACATATAGTCCCTTATACACACACATATATATACCTATTATGCACATACATACATGACTATTTTCCAAACTATGTTTAGTGATATTATTAGTAAAATAATCAATTACTTAAGGATGTGTTTCTTTTTTTAGAGGCACCATTTTGTTTTGCTAGTTTAATTCTTTTTCCAAGTTAGTTTTCTCAGATGAAGTTAAATATTTTAGAACACATTTAAGAGTCATGTTTTTTGATATTCAAAAAATAATATCTGAGCTGAATTAAAAAGGACCTGACATTGTAGGAAAACACATGACCTTTAGACTATGATTAAATTGAGCATAGAAAGTAGAACACAAATAGGTCACTTAGAAAGCATAAATAATTGGTGGGAACAATTATCTTGGCAAGGCAAAGGTTAACTGAGAAATTGCCAGTGAAATTCACGTCTATGTGATGTTGATGCCTAGGGTATATTCATGGATGTGTTGTCCTTCTGTTACAAAATTCATATAACAGTAAAACTGAACTCAGTTGAAGCAACAGAGGGAAAAGACCAAATGCAATGTAGAATTTGACCCCCCTGATCTTCAAACTAACTTTTCCACCTTGCACCACAGTTCCTCATGTAGCTCCCATCATCTACTTGTTAGGAAATTTATTTACTAATTCCAATCAGATTTCATCAGTTTACTTTGCTTTTTTTACTTACATGATTGTGACTTAAGGTTTGCAGCATTTGTCTAATAAAAACAGGCATAAATTATGTAATTATCTTCTCACAAAGTTCTATCCATATCAAAAACTCATTTCCTCTATCTAAAACTCAAGCTTGGACTTCTTTGGGTTCATTGTTTTGTTGTAATAACTGTATCAAGTGCTCTCATTTATACATTGTCACAAAGTTTTACAGTATCTCCTTTGATCTTCCTATAAAATAGGTAGAATGATTTTACTCATCATATGGAGAAACTGAGGCTCAGGGAGGCAAAAGGACTTGCTGAAAGGTTACATATCTAGGAAATAATGGAGCAAAGATTTTATGCATATATGTTTATTTGAATATGTATAAACTGTCTAATTTATATTTATTTATAACTATGACTTCTATTTATGCCAGAATTATACTTAGGCAATAAAATAAGTCCATTGGCATTTATTAAGTGCCCTGTATGAAGAATAATCACTAGATATTCTGTGGTACTTACAGGATGATCAGAGATTTGGAACTTACAAGGACCTTTGGAATCAACTAGTCTAACTCCTTGATTTCACACATGAGGAAACTGAGGCCCAGAGAGAGGAAGTAGCAAGTCTAAGTTTACACAGGCATAAAGGTAAAGAACTGAAGTTTGAATTGAGGCTGTTTAGCTACAAATCTATTTTCCTACTATTTCACATAGATTCTAAAGCAAGTAGAAGATGTAGTCTCCTCTCTGAGAGCTTGATTCCAATTAAAATGTTTGCCTCCTGCATGATAATGAATTTCAGGTAGTTGCTTTAGGGTATTTCAATAGTGGTGGCTAGCATGCTAATTTTTATACTGAAAGGTTCTAAACTCTCTCAGATATTTCAAAATGACTCTAGGAATTCTGGGAAAGATTCATCATGGTCAAAATCTATACCAATGACTAGAGAACTTTCCTGGAAATGATGTGTCCCTAAACTAGGTAATTAATGTAGGCCAAAAAGTTTTGAAAAGTACAAAACACTAAAAATACTCAGAATCATTATTGTTTTCTTTCCTGGCAAGATTTCTACTGGTTTAAAGATATTGTAATGTATTTTTATCACACCAATGCTTTGAAGTGAACAGTGGAAATTTTATTACCATCCACATTATATAGATGAGAAAATAGGCTTAGAATTTATTTACAGGACAGCTAGGTAGTGCAGTGAATAGAGTACTGACCCTGGAGTCAGGAGGACCTAAGTTTAAGTCTGGCCTCAGATACTTGACATGCTTATTAGTTGTGTGACCTTGGGCAAGTCACTTAACCCCAATTGTCCCATTTCTGCCCCTCCAAAAAAAAAAAGAAATTATTTACTCATGGTCATCGGCAAGTAAGTAGCAGAATCAGAATTGAAGAACCTTAGAGACCATTCAGTCCAACTTTTATCTGAATAAGATTCCTCTCTAGAGGAACAAGTGGTTGAAGTTGCTTGAAGACCTCTAAGGAGAGAAAACCCACCACTTGCAAAGGCAGATTTTTTTGATTTTTGGAGCGTACTAAGAGCACTAAGTATTGAGAAGATGTTCCAGACATCCCAGGCTAAATTTGAATCCCTGCAATTCCCACCTATTAATGCTAATTCTCACCCCTGAGGTCAAATGCAACATTTATAATTCTGGACACCACAGGGTGGGGTAGGGAGATGCAAAGACCAGTTAAGACTTTGTGGTCTTTCCACAAGTGAGCTTCATCTCTTCTACCTGAGAATATCTTTATTTTCCTGTTTATAAAAGATGAGAGGAAGTACATAGAAATCTATTTGGGCTGCATGTCTATAGAAGATCATGCTGTCTGTGGCACTGGGCCATTTAAATGGATTTTCAATGAGACCCTCAAACAGTTCAGCTAGTCTGAGTAGTGATAATGAGTGAATGGATTTGATTTTGGCATTACTTTGCTAAAAATATTGAAGAGTTTTGTTGGATCAGGTATAAATCTTTGTGCCAAATGTAGCTCCATTTCCAGAGACAAATTAAATGAAATCCCCACAAGCAAATGAAATATCCAGACAGGTAATATGTGAGCAGAAACAGAAAGTGGATTGCTGCTAAAATAGTTTTAGCTTGCTATGGAACTACAAATTGATATTCTAGCAAATAAATGCCATGAACAGAGGTAGCAGATCACTGGGGAAAGGACACAGGATTTTGAGTCATGAGCTCTGGGTGTGAATCTTGACTGCCACCAATTAACAGGGTTCAAAGAAAGTTGAGGTCAGTCCCCTAATTTTTTTTTTTGTTTATCTCCTAATATATAGCCTATATCAGGGCTGTTGGATGGAAATCACTACCTAAATATGAACCATTATTTTCATCTAAAATACTTAGGGCCTGATTCTTTTCTGCCTCCTCCCCTCCCCTTTTTGAGTTTGCTTGCATTTTTTCTTTCCATGTTTCCCAGCTCCCTTTTTGCACGACTATTTAAATATGTTACTAGAAAAACAACTCTTGTTATACATCTGGCATCAGTGACTAGTTAGTGATGCCGTCTTCATAGTAAGAACTAGCAACCCTCTGATAAGCATTTATTAAGTGACTATTTTGCACTGTGCTAGGCATGGCATATGTAAAAAGAAAAAATGACACACTGCCCTCAAGGAGCTTATATTCTTACGGGGGGGGAAACAAAACATACATATCTAAGTATAGACAAACTACATATAAGAAAATAGAAGGGAATTTCAGGAGAGAGACGTGAGCACGTGAGTGGGATCAGGAAAGGTCTTTTGTAAGAGGTGGTGCTTAAGCCAGGGTCTGAAGGAAGTTGGAGGTTCTAAGAGGTCAAGTTTAGGAGAGAGGGCAATCTGAGCATTGAGGACAACCTATGCAAAGGCATTGAGATGAGAGATGTCATGTTGTATACAAGGAACAGCAAGCTGATCAGTTTGGCTGAAATGGATAGTGCACGGAGAACAAGAAGTAAGATACAATATTATCATTTTTAAAAGACAGGATTGTCCTACATTTGATTTCGAGGCCAGCTAGTACATTTTACAGATGGGGGAATTGAATCCCAGAGAAGTCATGTGACTTGCAGCAGGTCACACAGGTGTGGACAGAGGGAGGATGTGAACCCAGGTCCTTCCACTGCTGTCCCTTTTCCACGTATGTGTTTTTGAAAAATCAAATCCTCTATGTACCTTCCCTATGTACCTCATTTTCCTAAAGGAGTCTTAGTGGGAGGAGGCAGCCCAGTGAGCTAAGGCACCACTGAGCTGTGGGATTGTGAAAAGAGGAATTGCCTTGAACACAGAAGTTCTTAAACATCTCATGAACCCCTTTGGCTATCTGGTGAAGTGTGAGGCCCCCATTCTCAAATGCGTGAAATAAAATAATAAAAGAGATTACAAAGGAAATCAATTATATAAAACTATCCAATTGGAAAAATAAGACAATCTGTGGCTAGCAGTGGACTTTACAAGCCTCTGCTCTGCAGAAACATGTCTAGATTTCATTTCTTGTTTCTTTCCATCAGGGACCCTGCCATCCTACCTTCTTCTCCATAGCCCTTCGTTGTTCATCCTTTTGTTTGAGATTCAGCAGTTGGTATTTAATGAGTTTCCCAATCAGCGGCTGCGTAAGTTTCTCTCCAGCAATTGTAATGGCTCTGGCTGCACTAACTACCTGTGGGGATAGAGAAATAGATGTGACCAAAAGGGGTCATCACCAATGAACAATGGTACCACAATCTTCCCAAGATTTCAAGAGAGAATGAACATTTCTATTTTGTGATATTTGAATGTTTCTTTATATTTGAAGATAATTCTTCAAAATTACTCAAAATTTTACAATATCCAATATTCCCTGAAACAGTGCTGCCTCAATGGGGCCTGAAGAATTCTGGAATATGCCCCAGGGTCATTATGTAGCATAGCTACAAAATCACGGATGTGAGAGAAAGGAAACAAGTATTTACTTAGTGCCCACTGTATGCCAGGCCCTGTACCATATATACTTTACAAACATCATCTCTTTTGATCCCCACAACAACCCTGGGAGGTAGCTGCTAGCATTATCCCCATTTTATAGGTGAAGATAGTGAGGCAGAATGAGGCTGACTGACTTGTCTGTAAGTGACTTACTTGTAACTATCAGAGGCTAGTTCTGACTCTAGGTTCAGAACTCTATCCATGGCACTGTCTAGATGTCTTAGAACTAAGTGGGAGTACTTGTGTTGTCACATACTATCCCTGTGACTTCAGGTAAGTCACTTAACCTTTTAACCTCTCAGTGTTTTGGAAAATGGGTCTAACCTATCTGCAGAGAAAGGCAGTAAGGTTCCATGGCTAAAGAATAGGTCTTGGCATCAGAAAGACCTGAGCTTAAGTCTTGACTCTGACACATTCTAAATGGGGCATCCTGAGCAAATTACTCAAATTATGTTTCAGTGACCCAGTAAACTCTCAAAAATGATATATAGGTACTATTTCATATATGTATATATATGTATATGTATACACACATAGACACCTGCATGAAAGAAGGTGCTATGCTCTAAGTAAAGTTGCAGTAACTCAAGAGAAATGTGAGATGTGCTAATTCAGAGACATCTCCACTTCAAATGTTCATCTGGACTATTTGTGCCCAACCCATGGTAGAACCTTCTGAGTTTGTATTGGTATAATCAGGCACAGTTGGGTGCACTG
The DNA here is from genome assembly GCA_011680675.1 of Gymnobelideus leadbeateri. Classification (NCBI taxonomy): domain Eukaryota; kingdom Metazoa; phylum Chordata; class Mammalia; order Diprotodontia; family Petauridae; genus Gymnobelideus; species Gymnobelideus leadbeateri. The sequence continues at coordinate 272,711 of WOXC01008723.1, read as the reverse complement.
TGCATTGACACCAAAATAGATGCCATTTTGGTCCTTTTCAAGCATGAGGGACAACAACCAACCAAGCACACACAGATACACACACACACACACATATGTATATGTATATGTATAATAAATATAAATATATAAATGGTTTGCCATTTCCTTCTCCAGTTCATTTTACAAATGAGGAAACTGAGGCAAACAGGGATAAGTGGCTTGCATAGGTAGAGGTTTCCCCTAGGGGAGTTTCCTATGCCAATGAAATCAAAGTTGGACACAAAAACACCCCTCCCCACAAAAAAAATCTTTCAAGGCAACTTTTAGACAAAAGAGTATCATGAATAGGGTGATGGACTTGGAATTAGGAAGACTTAGGTTCAGATCTCTCCTATGCCATCTCTCAGCTCTGTGACCCTGGGCACGTCACTTATATTCTTATGCCTTAGTTTCCTTAGAGTTGATGACCTCTAAGCTTCCTTCTCACTCCATATCTATGAGCCTATAAACACTGGAATGAAGTTATAAAATTTAAATGAAATAATTCACATAAAGTACTTTATAACCATAAATACCATATAGTTATGGATTATCCTTATCAATTATAGACTCAAAGAATGTATGAACAGGAGCCTTTGAGACAACCCACTCCAATGTACAAATTTAAAACAAACCCACAACAAGAAGTTTAAATTCACTGGCTTCTTTGGCACACGAATTCTTTTCCAATCACTCCAGATGCTTCTCCCTCTGAGGATGGCCAAAGACCACCAGGATGGTGCAGAAAGAAGAGGGGTTTTATTTACTTCTCCAATTTTTAAGAAATCAGCTTAATGCAGCAGGAAAGGCTGTTGTTTTCATTCTTTTTTAAAAAAAAATAATCCAAGGGGCCAAAATTCCAACTGTAATTTGTTAGTTCATGGTACAGAACATGGGTTTTTTGTAATTATGGGAGTAACTGCGTTAACCTCTCTACCATATCTTGACTAAATTCAACTGAGAGATAAAAGCTGCTTCCTGGAGAGGCGCCATGCTTATGAACCTTCCTTGCCCACTCCCCACCCCCTTTCATTTAATGCTGATCTTGGTGGTATGTAGCCTAATTGGGGTGAAATAAGGCTATTGAGTTTTCTTTGGGTGACGACAGTACTAGGAACATACAGCTGCATTGTCCAGATGTGTGGCATTGACAGCCTGGTTTATGGCTGTATTTTTTACAACTTGTTTCCACTGAATTTCATACAAGTCACTAACATCTGGGTCCTTTTCCTTGGAGCCCCATAACCACTTTATTTACTGCAAAAAAATAATAATAGAATAAATGTAAAAATACCATAAAAAGTTGTTAAAAATTTTCTGTTCATGTTATCTTCTTATCCACATTCACACACTGTCAAAAAGCAATCTTGCTTGTAGCAGTTTTTTCTACTTTTGTTTTTAAGTAAGCATTAGATATATTTATAAGCTTGGGATGAATTAGGTGTTACTAAAAAGTTCTGACATGTTGCTTTCCACTTCCAACCCCCACGCCCCCTCCCCACTCCCAGTCCCTCAGAGCAATTACACGTGGGCGCATATGGTGTCAATTTCATCCACGTCATACTCAGACACAATGACCAGGCATACTACATCTTACTGAACTGTGTCTTGTCTGAGGTTCGTACCACCATTCGATCAGGGCTTTCCTGATTTTTTTTGTCCAGTTCCTTATGGTTTTTTCATTCCAGCAAGTGAAAAGGCAAAATAAAGCACAAGAAGGAGGAAAGGGGAAAAATGTATACTTGGGGGAGGTGGGTGGGAAAGGGTGAAGATATGTGTTGCCTGTAACTATAGAGAACTTTATAGATTCAACCATGCCAAAATATAACTAGAGAGCTTATGGACCTGATTATGGGTTCATATGATGAGTTACCAGTAGGGAAAAATTGTGGAAGGGCTTCCCTTAAAATTCAGATCTTTTTTTTTTAAAAAGAAAATATTGAAGAAATCAAGAATCAGAATCACTTGTATATGTTCTAAAAAAAGATTTTTCCCCCTATCTCTAAATCTATTCCTCCATGATATTAATAATTTGTATTTATATAATGCTTTAAAGTTTACAGGATGTATCCTCACAATTGCCCTCGCCCCCATGAAGCAGATACTGGAAGCATCTGAATCTTCATTTTACAGATAATATATAAGGAAACAGAAGTGACTTGCTCCCATTCCCAACAGTTAGTAAGTTGCAAGCAAGGTTTTGCATCTAGGTCTCTTGAATCCAAGTCTCTCAGTGTTTGGAAAACAAACTTGATTCAAAGAGTTTCACGCTTTTTTTTTTAAAGCCTCCATAACACAATTTAGAAAATAGTTACGTTGAATTGTGAAACATTGAGCACACCTGGTCAGAGCTCCTTGAAACAACCGCAGCTTCATGAAGCACAGGTCTCAGATACAAAGGCGTCTCCAGGGAGCTGGGAGCTTGCAGGACGCCTTGTAAAATGAAAACCACCCACTTGGGGCTGGCCCTGGGGAAAAACTTCAGCATTGGTCTGAAATGGTACTTGTAGTCATTTGCCAAGAAAGTTCAATTTCTTGCTGACAATCCTGCTGCACTGGGAAAATCTGCATCAAATCTCAATCTGTTTGCCTTTAAAAACACATAGCAAGCTAGCTAGCTGTGCACCAGCCAAGCCTGGTAAATGGAGTGGTGAAATGGTGTGGCCGCTAGGTGGCGCCGTTTTCACAGAGCGCTGGCTCTGGAGTCAGGAAGACCTGAGTTGAAAACCAGCCTCAGATACTTAGTAGCCGTGGGACTCTGCTGAAATCCTTTAACTTGTCTCTCAGTTTCCCCAGCTGGGAAATGGGAATAATAACAGGACCTACCTCCCAGGGTTTTTCATTTGTAAAGCACTTGAGGGCAGTGCCTGACATATTGCAGACACTAAATAAATGCAAATTCTATTCCACCCAAAGTGAGGTGAGGGTGCACAGTGGGGGTTGTTTGGACATCACAAAAATTATGAAAGCATTAAAGAGCGTTAAACACTGGAATGGTGGATGACGTGAGCCCTCCTTGTGTGGTGAACCTGTACAAAGGAGATGTTTACCTATATGTCTGGAGTGGCTGAAGGGAAGCCCCTGGCATCTTGGTGATGGATTGGATATCTCCTGAGTGCCCTTCCAGGCTGTGTTTCAGTGATTCTGCAATGAGTGCTACCTCCCTCTATTGAAATTTCAACAAGCACAAGAAAATATCCTGATCTAAAGCTACTCATGGGCAAAGGTATTTTCTGGGCTGTGATCTATAGGGAGTGCCTGGCTTAAAATCAAAATATGGCATAATTTCAAAACACAGTAAGAGCCTTTTCTGATGAAAGGGTCTGATGGGCAGGCAGAGGGAAAGAGGGAAGACGCAAACATTGGTAAATTCCTGGCTGCCTGTGTTATAATGATAAAATGTGTTTTCTGTGGTTGCTGAGGATGAGGAAGGGAAGAGACAGACCTAAAATAGCCTCCTACAGAATCACGAGGGCGGAGCTGCGAGTGACCCACGTGTGATCAGAGATCCAGTCTACAAGTCTTCAGCTTGCCTGACTTGGGATCATCCAGTCTGGGCTCGAATACCTCCAACCGGCTTCTGAGAGAGCCTAACTTGGAACTGCAGAACTGGGCGCCACATAGTTGGGGTGGGGAGCACAGCTATGAGAAGTCCCTCTGTGGGAGGATCAGACTCAGCTTCAGGGACCAGTGCCCAGTTTGCTGCTGGAAGAGTTCCCCTTCTAGACTCCAATTGAGGATACCAGTATTCACTGAAGCCAGGCACCCCCGAATCACTCCTACGGTGGGGAGTCTGAGGAGCCCTCATTTGTCTCTCAAATTTCTCTTTTAAATTAGGGAAGACGCGCTCTCTGGTCTAAGCGAGTTCTTTAGATAACATGGTATTTATGAATCCTTGGGACAGTGAGCTATATCATACCACGCTCTCACCTTCCTTCCATCTTTCCTCCCTTCCTCCCTTCCTGCCTTTCTCCTTCCCTCCTCCCTTCCCTCCTCCCTCCCTCCCTCCCTCCCTCCCTTCCTTCCTTCCCTCCCTCCCTCCCTCCTTCCTTCCTTCCTTCCTTCCTTCCTTCCTTCCTTCCTTCCTTCCTTCCTTCCTTCCTTCCTTCCTTCCTTCCTTCCTCTTTATGAATCAGACTGAGAAAAAAGGTGGGAGGCATTACATATGGTCCTTTGGGAGAGGCAAAAAAAAGAGGAAAACTTATTTTGTTTCAGATGATCCCACCCTAAATAGTGAATTCTATTCTTTATTGGTTCTTAGGGTGAAAATAAAATCTTTAGACCCTTTTAGCCTCCAGAATGATTCACATGGTTCAGGGTTCTTGAGGAAGGAATAAGTGAAGACGCAAAGTGGGGAGAATGGGGAGGAGATCTGCTTGAACATCTTCTCCATGGAACAAAACAATAGTGACCCACTAGGAACTCATGAAGGAACAGGAACTGAAAATTAGTGCTCTATCCTTTACTGGGTATTAACTAAAAAATATACAAGCTATTTAAGCAGATGTCAACATGACACAGTGGATAGTTAGACTTGAAACCAGAATGACCTAGCTCAAGACAAATGTTGGCTGTGTGACCCTGGACAAGTCACTTAACTTGTCAGTGTTCTTTGCAACTCTAAAATTTTAAGTTTCAGAGAAGGTTCTAACCTGCATTGGTAGAGGGAGTTTCCTTATCCCAGAGGTCCCTATACCAGTGAAATCCTAGGTAGTCCTAATTCCTATTCCTATAGTATCTCGCATGTAGTGATATAACTTTAGAACTAGAATGAACCCTGGAAACCATCTCTGGTGGGATTCTTTCATTTTGCTGATGAAAATAATGAAGGCCAGGGAAATTACTGACTTGCTTAAAGTCACACAGTTATCTTTGGCAAGAGAACCAAACATGACCCAAGAAAAAGAATTCAGGATAGGACTGGATGTATTGAACTGTGCATACTCCCATAGATAACACACTATAAAAATGAAAATGGGAGGAAATGAAAGTCCCTGGGGCATTGGGAAAGGGAAAGACATTCAAACAGAACAGGAGACTAAAATATATATAATGATCAAATGGATCAGGTAGAAGCAAATCTAGTCACTTGGGTGGGAACAGAGATTAAACTATCAAAAGTTCAGGTCTCTAAATACTTGTACAGGTCCTACCAAGGTTGGGTGGGAGGGCCCCAGCTACTGGAAAGTTGTTAGATTCTGAGGGGAGGGAGATTCTGCTGTTGCAACAACGACTGATTAACATTAACACAACAGAACAAAGGGAAGGGAGGTGTAGTTGTGTTTTATGTGAAGATTTTACTTTGGATCGGTGGCGCATCAAGTTAATTGGGAGAACTGGGCTTCTCAATGTATTGTGAAATAAAACTTTTTTTTTCTTCTTCACTGATCTGGTTCAATGGCTTATTACCCTTATTAACTAGTAACTCACTCCAATATAAATATACATATATTTTGGGATCTTTTCCTGTCTAGGGATCAGGCCCACCCATTTGTGTCATGATCACCTTCTCCCAAGCATCCTTCCCCTCTATATGTCTTTCCCTACTTTACTAGCCTAAGAAACATAAATACTTAAGAGTTCCTCCATAAAGGGCAGTTAGGTGGCACAGTGAGTAAGAGCCCCAACCCTGGAGTCGGGAGGATGAAATTGGTTCTGGCCTCAGTACTTAGCACCCACACATAAATAACTAGTCATATAACCTTGTGCAAGTTACTTAACCCCAACTGCTTTAAAAAAAAAGGGGGGTTCCTCCATGAATACAGATTCTCATGGAAATAAAATTAAAAGGGAGCAGAAAAAGCAGCAGATGATGTTTCATGTCTGTGGGTGGATTTTCATTAGGTCAGTTGCCAGAATACTCACTTAATTTACTGCCATGTCTAATCCCAGCTCCTTTTTGAGAAATTCAGTGCTGGATCTGACTTTGGGGCTACACCTGCCTATCTTGAAATCAAGCTGTAAGTCACCACACATTTATTAAGTACTTACATTGTACCATTTGCTGGAGGCTAGGGATACAAAGAAGAACAAAAAACAGACCCTATTCTTAAGGAGCCTATATTATTATTTTTTTCTATTATTTATTTATTTATTTTTTAAAGCAATTGCGGTTAAGTAACTTGCCCAAGGTTACACGGCTAGGTTTTGTTTGTATGGATTAAGTGTCGGAGGCCCGCTCCAAACTCAGGTCCTTCTGACTCCAGGGCCGGCCCTCTATTCACTGCGCCACCTAGCCACCCCCGGAGCCTATATTATTATGTATAATAGACAATGGGAGGCCAGGATGGGTAGAGTTCTTTTCTGTTAGTCACAGTCTTGTAAACTTCAGATTTAACACTTAAGTTGCCTCCAATTCTAGGAAGATTTGGTTGATTCCAGGTCCTCCCTTAATTTCTTTATTCCTATTATCATGGGTTCAGAGTGATTTCATGATTGGGGATCAAGAGGTAGGGTGGTATAGTAGAAGGTGAATTGCAATAGGCAATGAAGAAGCTCGGGTCTATTACAAATTCATTCACCCAGTGGCCATAAGATCTTCATCAAATCATTTCATCTCTCTGCCTGAATTTTTTCTGGGTTAAAAAAATAGGATACTATTGTTTAAAGGAATGGCTTATGAGTGCTTATAGTGGAAAGAGAAGATCACTAGGAAGCAACATGCGTTCGTTAAGAAATCATAACAGTCCAGACTTTTTAACTTTTATTTTCTGGACAGGATAAACATACTGACAGAAAAGAAGAATGCCACAGATATAGCATATTTAGATTGCAGCAAGGCATTATCAAATCTCATCATGTTACCCTTGTGGACAAAATGGAGCATTGTGTGCTGGATGATGGTAAATTAGATGGATTCATTTGATCCAAAGAGTGTTGGTTAGGGTTTGATATAAACCTCAAAGAATGTACCTTGTGGAGTGACACAGACCTCTCATTTTGTCTTATTCCGCTCAGATTTTTATCTGTGACTTGAATAAAGGCATAGATGACATACTTATTAAAACTGCTAATGACAAAAAATTGGAAGGATTAGCAGACATGTGAAATTGTTGGAATCAAGATCCAAGAAGTTTAGAATGCTGGGCTGAAGTTGACACAATAAAAGTATACATGGATAAATGCAAAGTTCTGTCCCTAAGTTTAAAAAATCAGGTGTAAGGGAAGGCTAGGTGGTACAGTGAGTAGAGCATCTCTTTTCTTATTCAAGATATTATACCAGATTCAAAACTAGACATTTTTGCAGTTAGAGTAAGTAATATTAAAGATACCATCAATTGGCCTACACTTTCTTTTTTTTTTTCAAATGTTTATTAACTTCTGGTTTACATCATTCATTTCTGTCAGATTTTGAGTTACAATTTTTTTCCCATTTTTCCCCTACCCACCACCCCAGAATAACAGTCATACAGAATATCCCCTCACCCAATCTGCTCTCTCCCATCTCTTCTCCCATACCCCCTTCGACTTTTCCAGTAGGAGGAGGTGAATCCCTGAGCCCTATTGCCTGCACATCTTATCTCCCAATTATATGAAAAATAGTATTAATCATAGTGTATATATATATATTTATTTAATTTGATTTTAAAAGGAAGATAAGCAACTCAGTATATGCTGTACATGTGTAGCTATGCAAAACATTACCATAGTAGATATATTGTAAAAGACTGACTATATTTCCCTCCCTCCTATCCCACCTTCCACCTGGTCCACTCCCCCTCCTCGATCCTGTCCCTTTTCAAAAGTGGGTGCTTCCAACTTCTTTCCCCTCTAGCCCGCCCTCCCCTCCACCACCTTCCCCCATCCCCCTACCCCCCACGCTCCTGTAGGGTGGGACACCCTATTTAGTATGCATGTCATTCTCTCCCTGGTCCAAATTCAATGAGAATAAGGTTTTGCCTTTTTGCCTTCCTGTTCCTCCCCTCCCCTGCAACCACCTTCCCCTGCCTCCTCCACATGAGACAGTTCACCCCATTGTCTCTCCCCATTCCCCCTCACCACATTACTTTCTCACCTCTAACCCTAACACTCCTTGTCATCCCTTCCTATTAAATTGGACCTGTGCCCTCTATGTATACCTGAAAACATATATATACACATTCACATATGTATTCATATGCCCATATACCCCTCTTCAATTATTTTCATACTGAGAAAGGTTTCATCAGTCACAGTCATTGTCTTTCCATGTAGGAATGCAAATAGCTCAACTTTGATAAGTTCCTTTGATTTCTTTTCCCTGATTACCTTCTCAAGCATCTCTTGCTTCTTGTATCTGAATGTCAAATTTTCTATTCAACTCTGGTTTTTTCCTGCTTGAAAGCCCTCTATTCCACTGAATGACCAAATTTTCCCCTGAAACATGATACTCACATTTTGCTGGGTAGGTGATTCTTGGTTTTAATCCCAGCTCTTTTGACCTCTGGAATATCATATTCCATGCCCATCAATCCCTCAGTGTAGAAGCTGCCAGGTCCTGTGCTATCCTGATTGTGTTTCCACAATATTCAAATTGTTTCTTCCTGGATGCTTGAAATATTCTCTCCTTGATCTGGGAATTCTGGAACCTGGCTACAATATTCCTAGAAGTTTTCTTTTTGGGATCTTTTTCAGGAGGTGATCTGTAGATTCTTTCAACCTCTATTTTGCCCTCTGGTTCTAAAACATCAGGGCGATCTTCCTCGAGAATTTCTTGGAGGATGGTTTCTAGATTCTTTCTTTGATCATGGTTTTCAGGTAGCCCAATAATTTTTAGATTGTCTCTCCTGGATCTATTTTCCAGGTCAGAGGTTTTTCCCATGAGATATTTCACATTGCCTTCTATTCTTTCATTTGTTTGGATCTGCTTAATAGCATCTTGATTTCTCATAAAGTCACTAGCTTCCATTTGCTCCAGTCTAATTCTGAAGGAATGATTCTCCTCAGTGAGCTTTTGAGATTCTTTTTTCCATCTGGCAAATTTGTCTTTTTAAGGCATTCTTCTCCTCATTGCCTCTTTGAGCCTCTTTTGCCACTTGAGTTAGTCTATTTTTTAAGGTGTTATTTTCCTCAGTCAGGCTGTTGACTCTCATTTCATACTTTTCTTGCATCTTTCTCATTTTTTCCCCCAATTTCCCCCCACTTCTCTTATCTGCTTCTTAAGGTCCTCTATGGCCTGTAGCCAGCTCATATTTTCATTTGGGGCTTTTGGTTCAGGAGTTCTGACCTCACAGTCTTCCTCCTGTTCCATGCTTTGATCCTCTTTGCCCCCCAAATAGGAGTTTAATGTTGCATTTTTCTGCTTATTTTGTTTCCTTTGCCTAGGCATGTTGCCACTCAATTACTTGACTTTTGGGCTTGTTGCCACAGTAGGACTTTGCCACCAGCCAGGGGAACTTCTGTCCCAAACGTTTGGGTTTTCTCAACTTCCGGAGGTATTAGTTGGGTGGCCTCTGTGAAGCCTCCACAGACTCTGGCAAGTTGGTCACACACCCCAAGACCTCCACCCCAGACCACAGTTCAGATCCAAGAAGTGTAAAGCACTTACCCCCCAGACTGATTGATGGATCCCCCTACAGTTTGCAGGCCAAGAGCTGAAGCTACAAGGTGGCAACCTGGCACAGGCTGAGCCGGCTCCTCAGCAGCTTCTGTCCCCCAGGGAAGAAGCTGATGCATTCTCCCAACCAGTCCCAAAGTCCATATGGCACTGACCTCTCACTTTGTTCTAGGCATCTATGTGTTGATAATTTTGGGAACTCCACAGCTCCTGGTGGCCACTGGTCTGGCTGCCCTCAGGCTAAAACCACGACTCACTGGGACCTGGGCTCGGCTCCCAGAGTGCTTTGCTGTTGACTCCCAGAGCACTGCGCTGGTCGCTCCCTGCTGGGCTGCCAGGCTGTCCTCAGTGGGAGGTTAGCTTATCTGTGTCATTTTGTGGGTTCTGGAGCTCCAGAGGTCATTCATAGTCACCCTTTTACATAATTTTGAAGTGGTGTCGGCTGGAGCTCTGCTGAAGTGCTGTTTCTACTTCACCATCTTGACTCCGCCCCCTGGCCTACACTTTACTCTAGCACCATCATAATTAAAGGAGGCGATAAATCCATTGTTGGAAGATACAGATTCCAGGAAACCAGGAGGTAGCTACTTAGGAGGATTCTAAGGTCAATTATTCTACACAATTCATATCTGAAAAGCCTCTGCTTTTGTTGAGGGGGCTGATATAAAGGTTGAACCTATATACAGTTCAAATCTTAAAGTATGGCAGAATGATGGAGATTCTTGAGATAATTTAGTCTTAAATTCTTTACAGAGGAGAAAGCCAAGACAGGCCAGAGATGATTTGCTCTAAGTCACAGAGGAAGGCTCACTCAATTATTACTAAAAATGAGGCTTAGCAGAGGGAGAGACAAAGAGCTCAAATCTCACAGGCTTAGATTGTTGAGAGTTTGTCCAACTTTGTCCAACCCCCTTACTGAATGGAGGTCCAGAGTTAGTGCCAGAATAAGGACTAAGCCCATGCCTCAGTAATGATGCATAACAAATCTGTTGTCTGATGAAATGCCCTGATCTTTTTTCATACAAACTATGGTTCATCAATGCTTCTGTTATTATGTATTATCAACAGGGTGATAAAGTCCTTCCTTTCAGCACAAAGTATGATGCAAGAAAGACTGCTCAACTTGGGCTCAAGAGGACCTGAGCCCACAGCTCAGCTTTGCAGGTTCCTACCTGTGGGACCTTGGAAAGGTGTCACCTCTCAATTTTCTTCCCTATAAAATGAATCAGATATGGGACATAGTGAAGAGAATGTTGGGCTGGAAGCAGGAACCCCAATTCATTAAATCCTACCTCAGACACTTGTAGGGAAATCACATGAACTCTCAGTTTCCTCATCTGTAAAATGGGGATAATAATAACATCTATCTCTCTGGGTTGTTGTAAGGACCAAATGAGATATCATACATAGTGTGCTTTGCCCATTAAATGCTATCTATCCTCCAAGCTCCTTTCAGCTCTAAGCCCACGATTCTATTAGCCTGGGCTTACAGATAGCAAAGCATACAAAATGAGGGAATTGACAATCTTTATGAGCCCTGCCTTGATCAAACAACACTCAGGCCATTGCGTATCTAGTTCTGGGTTGTCACATTTTAAGAAATACTAGGGAAAGCTGGGGTAGCATATACAGAAGAGATTGTCCAGCATAATGGGGGTGGAGGCAGGGAGCTTCAAACCTTGTCATATAACCAACAGTTCATCAGATCATTGATCTAAAGCTGGAAGGGACCCCAGAGGCTTTTACTTTTATAGATGAGAAAAATTTGAGGGCCAGAGAGGTTACAAAACAAACCCAAGATCACCCAGGTGGTAGTTGTCAGAGTTTGTCTGTCAGGCAGTCAGTCAACAAGCATTTATTATGGGTCACCACTGCACTAAGCACTGGCAGGGATTCAGTCCCAGGTCCTTGTGAAGGCACCAGATGTTGGGCATAGAGAAGAGGAGATTTAGAGAAAGCATGGTGACAATTTTTAAAAATTTAAAAATTTAAAATTTAATTTAAAAAATCTGAAGGACTGTCATGTGAAGGATGGATTTAGTCTATTTGGGGGCAGAGAAGAAGGGAGGGTCAGAGTTAAGCCCCATAGGAAGAAGTTACTGGAAGATGTATTTCAGTTTAACATAAGGAAAAGCTTCCTAACAATCAACCAGAGCTGTCCAAAATTGGAACGATTGAGCTGCCTCCCAGGACAGTCTGCTCCTTTCCAGGAGGTGCTTCAGCACCAGTTGTATGCTCTCTCACTGGGAATGCTCTAGGCAATATTCACGATCTGTCTGATGCCATGAATACCTGCTCTGGCTATCACACAGTTTCATTTTTTGTTTTGTTTTTTAAAGTCAAGTGGAAACTTGAGTTGAGGACACTGCTCCTTCCACAAGTAGACCAGAGAGGTGGAAGAGGGTCAAACACATTGGTGCATTTGTGGTAGTTCTCATCCCTAGTGTTTTCTGTCCTGTTGCCATCCACCCTCCAAACTTCCAAAGACCATTGCTGGGAGTAGGCTCTGCACTTCCTGGGATGAAGCAGTCTCCTCTTTACCTTGTTATTTTCAAACCTGTCTCTGCTCCCCTCCCTCCCTCCTTCACCCCCTTCCTCCACTTTCTACTTCTCATCCTAAAAGCATTAATTATATCACATGTATTATGTGACAATTGACTGCCCTACCAGTGTGGGACCCTTCCCAGATCATAACTCCTTTCCTGGGCCTTACTCCTCTAAATGTGCTATCTTCCTCTTTAGAGGAAGCTCCTTGAAGGCAGGGTCTGCCTTACTTTTGATTTTTTATCATGAGTGCTTGGCACATTGTAAGAGAATAAGGCAGAGAGGAGTGGGGGGAAGCAAGGTGGTACAGTGGATAGAATGCCATGCCTATAGTGAGGAAGACTCATCATCCTGAGTTCAAATCTGGCCTTAGACATTTACTAGCTATGTGACCCTGGGCAAGTCACTTAACCCTGTTTGCTTCAGTTTCCTCATCTGTAAAATGAACTGGAGAAGGAAATGGCAAACCCTCCAGTATCTTTGCCAAGAAAATCCCAAATGGAGTCATGAAGAGTCTGAAATGACTGACTGATAACAACAAAATAAAGAGAATAAGGATGAGGAGTGGACCTAAGGTTCCATTTGCTTTGGGAAATCCCTGGAATTCATAATTTTCAAAAGCTTCCTAGAGCTCTGGGGCCGGCGGCAGTGGTGGTGGTGATGGTGGTGGTGGGGGCGTTAAATGGATTCCTACAGTCACACAGCTGTCATGAGTGAGTGATAAAATTTGAGTTCAGGTCTTCCTGGCTGTTAAGTCAGTTCTCTACCCACTGTACCAAGACTGTCTCTTGTAGATGCCTGTTCCCTAAAATCATGCCATATTACAACTTAACCTCCCTCAAACCATACTATGTACAGTTTAAACCTTGCCTGTCCTTACTCCTCACCAAATAGTAAGCATTTAACAAATGCTTACTATTCATTCTGTATGTGAAAATGCTTTGAATTTTATACATTCCTATGCAAGCATAAAAATTATTAATATTCCCAGACCTCTGACTTCATTCTATGAGACTTATACATGCAGTGAAAAAATGTTTGTTCATGCTGATTCTAGAAACATTCTAATTCCCATATCTAATTTAATCTTCTTAAGACCCTTGGGATCAAGATTGATTTGGTGGTTTGCAATAGATGGAAAATTTTGAATTTGAGTCAGGTGAAACTGGAAACTACTGAAAGATCCCAATTTGAACAGATTGTAAATAAGAAGATTTGAAAGGCTAATGAGTCAAACTCAAGAAGAAATGGGGGTCTCTAATTTGTACATGAGGTACCCTATAGGCCATACATTGATTTAGTTTTAAAATATATTATTCTTTATGTTTTATTGTATTTTAATGTATTTCGTTAAATATTTTCCAGTTAAATATTTTCCTTTTTTTAAAAACTAGTTTGAGTGGCACTTAGTAGTGTTGTGGGCCACATTTGACATCTTCTGTGAGAGACATTCCATTTTCCATATTCAGTCTCTTACTGGTCAACACATTTCCTTAAGGACAACCTGAATCAGACTGAATCTTTAACAAGCATATTAACTCATAATTTCCCCTAATGTCCAATATTTTTACCCTAAAACAAATCAGGGAGGTGTGGGGAATTATGTGAGCCCCAAAGTCCTGGTTCATTCTCTTGGCAACCATTTTAAATCTTTGAAATTCTTGCCAACATTTAGTAAAGAAAGTAAAACCATCCAGCAATCTGTATCAAAGAAGGGACCTTGGACATTATTTAGCTGAACCTGCCCATTTTGCACATGAGGAAACTGATTCCCAAAGAGGTGAAATGCAAGGGGCAAGGCTGAATGGATAAACACAGCCAGAATATGAATCCAGCTTTCCTGACTCCAAAGTCACTGGAGACCTGTTTTTTGCAATCCTGCCTTCCCATTAACTTGTTAGCTATGTGACTTCAGGAAAGTCATGGAGCCTCTCTTGGCCTCAGTTTTCTCACCTATAAAATGGAGAAGCTGGAATAAATTTTAAGGTCCTTTCCTCCTTTAGATCCATGATCTCTGTAAGCTGGTCCCAAAGAAAAGAACTGAGATGAATGGGTGGAAGGTGCATGGGGACAGATTTTGTCTTATTCCATTAAAAAGCTAACAATGAGAAAGATTCAAATGTAGAATATACTGCTTCATAAAGCAATAAGGACCCTGTCCTTTGAAGTGTTCAAGAAGAAGACGACTTCCTAGTGAACAATTATGCTTTAGGTAAGGATTGGGCTGGATTTTAGTACAGAAGGAATAAGGGTAGTGGTAGTAGAAACATTTTCACACTTCGTATATCATGACAAGAAAATAGTACTGCAGAGACAACCCCATTTTTATCTGAGTAGGTTTTGTATAGGCAAAAAAGGCATTAAAGTCATAAGCTCCATCTTGAACGCACTCTCCAATCAAGGAAAAGTTTACAAAGTGCCTAAAACTCTTGCTCTGTGAGCTTATAATGAAGATAAATTGCTATAGCAGGTGACTCCCTACTCATTTGCAGCTGTCCCTAATTAAAGTGGGATCCATCTCCTGACAATGTCAGAACTGTAAAGTAATTCCAGTCACTGGCCTCCTCAACATCTGTGCTGAAATGAAATAATATTTGGCAGTAACAAGGAGTCACTGAAACTAAATAAACAAGCCTTTTCAAGACTGCATAAAAGTCAGGAACATAATAATATTTGACAGGGATTAAGACCTCTTTGGGGGTTTGAGGAAGTTTCAGGAGCAGCAATAATAAATACATGGTAGGTAAAACAAAGATTCATGTTATAACAGACATGTGTAATTTGAAATATGATAAATTTCCCGAGGGAGATGTGCGTTTTGGACGTCTAACCTGAAAATGTCAAAAAAAAAAAGCACAAGTACATGCTAGAAATCTTTTTCTGCATTTGCTCTTTGAGGAAGTTAAAAAAAAAATCAGATCTTCCTTTGGTAGCAAATAACTGCATGGTGTGGTGAAAAGAACACTGTCTTGTGGAAAGGTAAGGTCAATGTATGTCCCAGCTTTGCCTTTTTCCAGTTGAGTAATCTTGAATAGATTGCTTATTTTTCTGAGCTCCAATTTCTTCATCTGTATAATGGGAAGAATGAATAAATGAATAAAAAAGCATTTATTAAGCTCTTACTAGGTGCCAAGCAATGTGCTAAGTGCCTGGGGTTAAAAAAAATAGAAAAAAATCATAAAGATAGTTCCTATCCTCAAAGAATTTCCATCCTGATAGGAGAGACAACACACAAAGCAAAAGAGTGGTCAGGGAAGGCCATTTTGGTTTGGTAAGTTAGAGAGATGGTGAGTGGAGTCAAATGTCAAATGAGAGCAGATTAACACACTCTTTCCAGGACCAATGAAAAAGTTGACTTGATGATGGTTCCAGAATTGGAAAGGGAGTGAGTGGGGAGAGAATGGTGCTTGCACTCTCTACCATGCAGATGGGTGAGAAAAGCATTTTGTAAATGGGAAAAAGCAGAATGAGAAAAAAATTACCTAGGAAACTGTATTTGATAAAATATAGTTGGAAGGGACCATAGATGCCATCTAATAGAACCCATACCTACAAGATCCTCATGCAAGTGATCATCAGATTTTTGCATGAATTTTCTCCTGTGCTAACAGCTGTTGGTCAATCATGCTTCTGCCATCTTGTACTTATGACATTTATTTTCTTTTGTACACAAAAGAATTTACATTTATCCCTATTGGATTTCATTTTATTAGATTCAGCACAGCGTTTGACTACAAATAATTAGATTAAAGTTTATTCAAAGTCTAAAGATGGGGTGTCTTTGCACCCCTTGACCTCTTTCTTATCACTTGTCTGCCATGATTTCAGAAGCTGAAGGGGGCTGAATATGGCTGTGAGATGTATTTTTCTTTTGTCTCATGGGTTGTCATGGACAAAAAAAATTCATTGCCAAGTGTCCAGTATATTGGTGACATGCCTCTCCACAGTCAGAAAACAGACTCTCTGTCCTGGGGTCACATTTGAAGTCCTAACTTTCTAGCATGACAGATCCTGCCTTAGCCCACACTCCTTTGGTTTTATCTTCAAGAACATATCCAATTCCTGGTGTCTAATAGGGTATCCTTCCGTCATCCAATGCCACTTCTCCATATTCTCTCCCAGAGTAGATACAAATGGGACTGTCTTCCCTGTCCCTCCTCCCTCATCTGTCCTTTGTGGTTTTCTTTTCTGAGAAGTGTTCACTTACTTTATCTCTCTGCAAATCCCCCAAACTATTTCTTTCTTCTTTTAACCTATTCTGAAATCTTATGTCACCTCATGGGCTATATATATATATATATATATATATATATATATATATATATATATATATATATATATATATATATTTGATTATTTTTTCCATAAATCTTTTTTTTTTGGTTTTTGGTGGGCAATTGGGGTTAAGTAACTTGCCCAAGGCCACATGGCTAGGTTTTTATTTGTGTATGTGTTAAGTGTCTGAGGCCGGATCCAAACTCAGGTCCTTCTGACTCCAGGGCCGACGCTCTACTCACTGCGCCACCTAGCCGCCCCTTTTTCCATAAATCTTAAAGAAAGGACAGTTTCTGGGAGACAAACAACTTTGCTCCCTACCCATTCCCATTCACGAACTAGCCCAATGGCAAATCTCTCTGTCTTCCCATCTCCTTTCTTTTCCTCTCTTTGCCTCTGTCCCTCTTCCCCTCTCTCATTTAATTTTTTGGTGGGGAGGGGGGATTTCTCATGAACCTCAATTCCAGAAACTTTAATTCTCAAAGGAGGCAATGTTGTTTTATGGGAATTACTGTTTTCCAAGTCACAGAGCCTGGTCCAACTCTGCCCTTCACTTTGCCATAAATCTTACCTCTGCACCTATGTCCCTTTATCCATTATGAACTCTAGATGCTCCCAGTCCTCATGCACACACCCCACATCCTGGGAAATAAAATTCACACTAAAAGAAGGCAGAGAGTATCTTCTGGATTGTCCATTCCATTTGAATGAAACCCATTATGAGGGCCACGTTACTCCCTCCCTATTCACATGAACACATTTCAAGGACTCCTATCCATTTCCCTATCTAAGGCAAAATGTAGCTACTACTCTTCTCCCAGTCCCCATCTCCCAAAAACTTTTCCCTCCACTACTTTTCACCTGCTCTCCCAAATCTTTTTCCCATTCATCTCTTGGAATAGCTACAAACCAGGAAGCTCAGACTTGTCCTTTTGACATTTCAAAGGATTGGAAATCTAATGTATAGATAAGCAATTAAGTCCTCTTGAATTTAGATAAAAAACAAAAGAACAAAATGTGTAAGGACAGTTTATGATGGATTTAGAAATAGTTTATCCTTTCCAAATAAATTATTGATGGTTAATAAATTTGATACCTTATTAATTTTGATATACTGATTATGATGGGTAGGAAATTTTATTCAATATTGTCAGCCTAGAAAATCAAGAATGCTCTATACAGACTATTACTCCATACACTAAATCATCTAGCAGCCCCTAATAATTATCTGATAATCATGAAAATTGTGAACCCAATATATACAAATATGAAATAGGACAGATCTATTCAATTAATGTAATTTTGGGGAGAGAGCTTGATCCTTATGATTCCCACTTCTAAGAAGCCTGCATTGTAGCTACTGTTGTTCTTACCAGAAGCATAGATAAGAAGTGAGGTCAACAAATGAGTGAAACGCTGAATAGATTCTATGATAGCCAGGACTTAAGCATGGAACTTTTACACAAGATTGGAACCAATGTGCACTCTATCAATAAGTAAGCATAAGAATAAGGGAGAAACAGTCAAAGTATAATATACTAAATGTTTTTAAGCCCTGCCTCTATGATTCCCCCAGACCAATGGCTGAGAATAAAGAGGGTGAATACATTAAAAAAAGTTTTACAGAAACACAAAAGGATAAGTGATTACTGCAGCATCCATAAACTTCAAAAAGCAAGAGACCCACTGCTGAAAACATCAATCCTTTTACTTTAGTTCAAGTGGAACTCATGTTATTGGAAATGCTAAGTATCTTATGGTCCATTAGACAAAGGACCTAGTTCATTGCAATGATTGGCTGTTGACTTCAATTTTATGGTAGCTAGGTAATTCAATTGATAGAGTTCCAGGCCAGATTCAGGGAGATTCATCTTCCTGAGTTCAAATCTGGCCTCAGACACTTGGCAGCTTGTGATCCTGGGCAAATCACTTAACCTTGTTTCCTAATCTATAGAACGAGCTGGAGAAGAAAATGACAAACCACTCCAGTATCTCTGCCAAGAAAATCCCAAATGGGGTCATGAAGAGTTAGGCATGACTAAACATCTGAACAACAACAAAAGGCTATAATTAGGGATAAGATAGTAGATTTCGAGCTGGAAAGGATATCAACTATCATCGAGTCCAAAGTCCTCTATTTTACTGATTAGGAAACAGGCCTAGAAAAGTTGAGTTAATTTCCTCAGTGTGCTCTGGGCACTGACTCTAGGTACAGTACACCATGATGTCTTTTGAAGCACAAGTTCATGCTTAAGAAGGTAGAAATATATGTTTGGTTTCTCTCATGGCATCAGAGAATAATGCAATGATCCAATCTAAATATCCTTTAAGTATTGTCTTGCCTTTTTTTTTTTAAAAAAGCAATTGGGGTTAAGTAACTTGCCCAAGGTTACACGGCTAGGTTTTTGTTTGTGTGGATTAAGTGTCTGAGGCCGGCTCTGAACTCAGGTCCTTCTGACTCCAGGGCCGGCGCTCTATTCACTGCGCCACCTAGCCGCCCCTGTCTTGCCTTTTTTATTCCCTTAGAGTTTGACAGATGTTTGCAGGGAATTAAATGCCAGTTCTCTATTCATTCATTAAATCTCATTTAGTGAATGTGTGGTATGGTGGAAATCTAGTATGGAGCTCTAGATGTGGAGACCAGCCATCTGGGATCAAAACCTGAGTCTGCCACTTATTATCTGTGTGATGTTGGGCAAATTGCTCAGCCTTTTCAGCTCTTGTTTTCCTCCTGAACATTCCTGAACACTATGGGTGTTGAATTAGAGATGGCCTCTAAAATTCCCTTGAGTTCCAACTCTATGCTCTGTCTTTCCTAGGCATCTTACACTACTGAAATCAATCATCAAAACACTGAAGGCTCACTGCTATGGAAAATGGGGATTATGTAACCCAAAGTGGGGTTCAATATATCAAGAAGTTGTCAGAAACTATGAAATAAAATCACAGACCACACTGATTTGCTTGGTAATTTCATCTTTTGGTAACTTAGGTTATGCCTACCTATGGAAAACACTTTAAAATGGTGCAATGTAATATTTTCAAGTCCTCTTTAAAAAAGTCAAATGCCTATTCAAACATGTGCATCAGTCAATCAGTAAAACAGAATGACAACAAAAAGAATGATTGAATAAATTATGGGTTTTTTCAAGATGAATAGTGGGAAAATAATGGCATATATTGAAAAATTATTGAGAGATTTGAGGGATAAATGAGAATGACTTATAGTATTCTGAAAATAAGAAAAAATTTCAGTGCTATATAATCTAATGACCAGAATTTAAAAGGTAATGCTCTTTTTTTGGGGGGGGGGAGAAACTATTATTAATTTAAAGTACCATACAATGTAGGTTTTACTAAACCCAGATGCAGAACACATAGAGTTTCAATGGCATACTAAGGACTAACACTTTATCACTGCTTGTCCTACTCCTGCATCCTTATAATTGACAGTAGAGACTAATTCATTTCTCTGTGATGTTCATCTTAGCATTAGGTTGATTCTAAGAGACCTAATATTGCCGGACAGTATGGTATAATGGAAAAGGAACTGGATTTGGAGCCTGAGGGCTTTGGGTGAAATCCTAGCTAGGTTATCACACTTTTCTGAGTCTCAGTTTCCTCATCTATGAAATTAGAGGACTATGTTAAAATAATTAAATGATCTCTAATATCTTGGTTAGTCCTAAATCCTATGAAATGAACATGTAATATACCTGTATTTTAATAAGGCATCTCTGAAGGTTTGTCATGTTATCTTTGTAGACAAAATAGATATGAGCTACAGGATAATAAATTTAGGTGGAGAAAGGACAGGCTGAATGACTGGACAGAGAGTGTAATTCTAAATCTATTTATATCAGCTTGGAGGTGTGTCTCTAGTAAAGAGTCCCAGGGATATACCCTTGGTTTTTCGAATACTTTGTTGTTTTTGTTGCTATAGACAACTTGGATGAAGGCACGTTTGCTGGTGACAAGGATACATGTTAAATTGGGAGGGATAATAACACATCAATGGGGACAAGAAAACCATAATTTGTCTTAATGAGAATTTCATTGTTCAAAAAGTAGAGGAAATGATAAGGAAAATGCTATTCTATGCCACATCCTGACCAATAAGGAAGAATGCTTGCTGAAGTAGAAATATTGGGAACTTAAAAGGAAAATACAACTCTGTAAGAGTCGCTGATAGAGAAGGAGAGGAAAGTTGGGCAAATTGACATGTACCCTAGCTCTGGAAAAAGTTATTTCAGTGTTTAAAAGAAAGATGAGTATCCTAACAAGGTCTAAGATTGTACAGCAGTATTAGCTCAAGAGGGATAGAAATTTCCCAAGAATTAAATTATGAAGACATAGATAAATGATCTCATTAAGGAAAAAATAGGGAAACTGTCTAAAAAGATGAATGTGGATGCATAGGAAACTCACAAGCTTGATTTATTTTAGAAATCATGTACACAGGACTGAAGTGAGTATTAATAAGATATGAGATCCATTTCCTTGGCTTCAATTATCCTCTCTATTCAGATTATTTCCCAATTCTCATCCAACTTAAATATCTATCTTGAACTCTAGGCTTGCATCATCAACTAAGTGCCTGATGGATATTTTCACCTACATTTTCCATTTAGTTAAATATATCCAAAGGGGAACCACATTACCTTCCTTCATTTCCCTCAGACTTACCAATTTCTGTGGAGGGCACCTCCATCCTCTCATTTACTTTGGTTCATAACCTTGGAGTCAATGCTCTCCTTATCCCCTACATGCAATCACTTGCTCTATTTACTAAACAAATATTTATTAGGAAGCCATCTTTTTATAATCAAATCAATTAGCAAGCACTTATTAAATGCCTACTATGTGTCTGGCACTGGATGGGTCCTAGGAATGCCAAGACAAGGAAAACACTTCCTGCCTTCAAGGACTTACATTCCACTGAGGGAAAAAGATACCCATTAGTAGTATAGAACACCTAGACACAATCTATTCCCTAAACACCCCCCTGCCTTCCTGCTTTTGCATCTTTGCTTCTACACTGCTCTGTTCACACAATTTCCTCCTTTCTCTCTCACCTTTTGAGTTTTCACTCATCCTTTAATGCTCAAGTAGATAGAACTCTCACAGCCTCCCTTTTGGTAACAAACTTTTCTTCTTTGGGCAACACATAGCACTTTTTTTTTGCACCTTTCTAATATTCATACCATTCCATTCAAAAAGCATTTGCCACATATTATTACGCATTATAATTATCTGTGTCTGTGTTTTTTGTTTTTACTGGATTGTACACCCATTGAATGCAGGGATTGGGTCTTATATACTTTTTAACTCCATGAGGTCTAATACAGTGAGAGAGAGAGAGAGAGAGAGAGAGAGAGAGAGAGGGAGAGAGCTGCAATATATAAACAATGAGAAGAGATGGGGAAAATAGGAATAAAAAATGCAATGGGGTAGTCATATAGGAAGTGCATGGGATGACAGGTAGATTGGAGAAAATGAGGAAGGCCTCCAAGATTCTAGGTGAACCCCACATGGTGAAAAGACATGTATCAGAGTTGCAAAAGATAGGCAGACATAGATAGGTGATGATCTATGTTGATGTTGAGAACTTTGAAATCTATGTGATCACAAATCCATTTTCATATTTGACTATTAATTCTCTTGTTGTCTTTGGACTCATATATTTATACAAATATCCATATCCTTCTTGTCACCAAGGCCCGGCACCGTTTTAATAATCAGACCATGGGCCTCTTCCTAACCCTGCAGAATAGTCTGGACTACTGGTGTTGATGCTCATTGGTTTGGACCAATCCAGTGACATCTTTGTGCCTACTTATGACATAAGTTCATATTTTTATTTGTTTTATTTTGATCTTAAGAAATCCTTCCTTTCTTATCTCTACAAAGTTTTTTTTTTGTGCACAATTTCTACTTGTAATTCCTTTCTCCCTTCTTCATCTCTGGGCAATGACCCCTCCCTGTCTTATAGTCTACAACTACAAATTCTCTTTGAAGCAAGATTTTTCCATACCAGTCCCTAATCGTTCTTAAAGCAGGCTGGAGTGGGTTTGATATTACTGGCTTTTCCACAACTTGTGATTTTATATTTATATGTATCAAGTTGTATTAATTGGTTCCAGATTAAAATCATTCCACTGGATCCCACTTTTGGGGGTTACTATTTTGAAAGAAGTTTTAACTGTGGTTGCTAAGAGTCCTGGTGTGGACCTCTGCTGGTCTCTAGGCATTTCTTCACAATTGATGTGGAATGGAAAAAAATATGCATATGCTGTTACTCACTTTACTCTTTTAGGTCTGTACTGGCAGTGATATCTTCAAAGAATTTCAACAAGTTCCTAAAACATGACCTTCCCTTCCAGAAAATCATGTTAGCTGGGTTCGCCTGACTCAAGCTTTGCTTTTCTAAGCATCCTTTTTTTTTCTTTTTCTAAGCATCCTTTCTCTTGATCTCTTGCAGCAGTTTTTAATACTTTCCCTATAAGTGAAGTTAAACTAACTGGCCTGTAATTTCCTGGTGTGTCCCTAAGCTCTCTCTGAAATAATGACATTACGTTGGCTATTTTCCAGTTCTTCCAAGGATTTTTTTTTTGTTTTAAAACGCAGAATTGGAAATACAAGAGAAAGCTTCCTGTCTCCATTTTCTTTAGCCTCTTCCATGACATACTACATAGCCTGGCCCCCATGGATTTGCCATTTTAATAACTCCAAACTGCTTAAATATTTTTAAAAATTATTTATTCCTATTGCTAAAACATGCATATTTGACCATTTTTCATTTTGACAAGGGATACCCCCAAAGTAAGTAAAGGCTTCTATTTGTATTGCAAAGACTATCAATGGGAGCAGAATTTCCCAAACTAATTTGGGAACAGTCTGGGACTTGAAATATATTGACAGAATTCATAAATCTTAGTCCAGGGGGCTCTGATTCAGATAAAGGAAAGCTGGATAAATTATGGGCTAAAATAAAGGAAATTAAGCCAATTTTCACACAAAGTATCATTGCACATAATAAATGATTTTGATATGTACATCATTACATATTGATTGTTTTGGAGGTAAAGCTATCACTAGTATGGGCATTTTCTTAGTGAATCCCTATGGATACTATGTAGAACACCAACAGTTTGGGAACAGATGAATTAGAGGCATTGTTTGAGGGATGAAACATTAGTAATTTGGTCGAGGGAGGCAACACATTAATGAAATATCTTATATATTATGAATTGTTGCAAATAACATACAGAGAAAAGAACTTGGAAGCATGCAAATATGACATAGTGGAAAGAAAACTGGACTGGCAGGAGGGAAAAGAAGGTAATGGCGCCAACTCTGCCCCTAGGTGTTGGTGTAATACTGGGCAGATTGCTTCATCTCACTGGACCTCAATTTCCACATCTGTGAAAGAAGATGGTTGGACTAAAGGACCTCAAAATTCTTGGAGATTCTGAGAGCTATGGTCTACTCGCTTTATTCTTAGGCAATATGAAAAGAAGAAAAATGCAAATAATATATTTGAATGGAGAGCTAATCTAGCTCAGTGGTAATTCAATGTAACAATACTGAAAAGCATCTATGAGAGTGTGGAAGCAAATGCAAAATGAGAATGCAGTATTTTCAATTTATGTTACTTAACTTGGGTTTATCCCAATACTCCCAGGATGAATATCTAAAATAACTCTTCTATAAGCCAGTCATTCAATTTTAAAGTAACTTCATAGATGAGGAGACATTTAAACTAAACTGGGTCAAGTGGGGGTGGAGGAAATTTATATATATATGAGAAAATTTAGTGAGAAATTTGTAATCTGCATAAATGACTTAAGAGACACAATCCAAATTAGTTACTGTTAAAGAAGTGCATGTAATATAAAAGCTAATATAGTTCGTCCTATGTGTCAGGCACTGTCAAAGCACTTTATAATTATAATTTCTTTTGATCCTCTCAACGGCCCTGGGAGGTGGTTGTTACTATTAGTTCTATTTAATATATGATGAAATGGAGACAAAAACGATGTTAAATGACTTTCCCAGGGCCACACAGCTAGTGAGTACTTGAGGTTGAATTTGAACTCAAGTCTTCCTGACTCCAGGCTGCCTTTGTATACACCTATTTTATGAAATCTGTGGGGATCTTTCCTATATAAAGTTTTTTGTTTGTTTCTTTTTGGTAAATGTATTTTTGATAATTGATGTTCTTCTGGTTCTTTCTCACCTTGAGATTTCATCATTCTATGACATATATGGGTAAACATACACACACATTTATACACACATACATGTATTATTGCATCCTTTTTATTTGTATCACTAACATCTAGTACGGTGTTTGGCACATAGTAAGTACCTAATAAATGTTGATAGATTGATATATATGTTGTGGCCCATTTGCAGATAGGCCTCCCAAATGGCCCTTCCCAAATGTAGAGAAACATTCCAGGTCATTAAATAACAAGACTGATTGTTGGTTCTAACTTCAGATGAGCAGGATAAGTAAACCCCAGTGCAAATGAGACATCCTATAGCTTTCTCCGACTTTCTAACTCAGCAGCTTCTAAGTTCCTCAAAGCTGTGTGTCTCATAAATACTCACACTAAGAGGTTTCTTTGTGTGGTCTATGTAATTTCAGACAAATACTATGACTTCACATTTTCTTTTTTTTTTTTTTTTTTTACTATAACAAATACTTTATTAACTTCTGTTTTACATCATTCATTTCCGCCAGATTTTGAGTTACAGTCATTTTCCCCCCATTATTCCCCTGCCCAACCTCCCAGAATAGCAGTCCCACAAGATATCGCTTCCTCCAATCTGCTCTCTCCCATACCTTCTCCCATATCCCCATTGACTTTTCCATTAGAGGAAGATGAATCTTTGTGTCCCAATGCCTGCACATCTTATCTCCCAATTATAGGCAAAAGAGTATTAATAATAGTATTTATATATATATTTGAAACATTTAATGTTACGACCTTGAATTTCAGATCCATTTTCTTCCTCCCTTGTCACCCAATTCTTCTTGGGATATAAGTAATTCAGTATATGTTGTACATGTCTAGCTATGCAAAACATTATCATAGTAGATATATTGTGCAAGGCTGCTTATAATTCCCTCCCACTCATCCCACCCCCCACCTGGTCCATTCCCTACATGATCCTGTCCCTCTTTTATAGTGGGTACTTCCAACCTCCCCTCACCCCAAGCATGCCCTCCCATCCATCATCCCTCCTCTCATCCCCTTTCCCCCTATCCTGCTGCAGGGTGAGATATCCCATTTAGTTTGTATGTCATTTTCTCCTTGAACCAAATTCAATGTGAATGTGGTTTTGCCTTTTTAGCCTTCCTTATTCTCCCCCTCTTTTGCAACCACTTCCCCTTGCTTCTTCTGCATGGGATAGTTTACACTACCCTGTCTCTTCCCATCTCCTCTTGCCACTTTCCTCTCTCACCTCATAATTTCATCCCTTGAGTATTCTCCCTTCCCAACAAATTCAACCTATGCCCTCTAACCATATATAACTGTAACCATCTACACACACATTCACATATGTACTCATATGACCACACACCCTTCTTCCATTATTTTCATAGTGAGAAAGATATCATCAGTCACAGATATTGCTTTTCCATATAGGAATGTAAATAGTTCAACTTTGATAAGTTCCTTTTGATTTCTTTTTCCTGATTACCTTCTCAGGCATCTCTTACTTCTTGCATCTGGATGTCAAATTTTCTATTCAACTCTGGTTTTTTCCTCAAGAATGCTTGAAAGTCCTCTATTCCACTGAATGACCATATTTTCCCCTGAAACAAAATACTCAGTTTTGCTGGGTAGGTAACCCTTGGGTTCATTCCCAGTTCTTTTGCCCTCTGGAATATCATATTCCATGCCCTTCGATCCTCAGTGTAGAAGCTGCCAGGTCCTGGGCTATTCTGATTGTGTTTCCACAATATTGAAATTGTTTCTTCCTGGCTGCTTGTAGTATTTTCTCCTTGATCTGGGGATTCTGGAACCTGGCTATAATATTTCGGGGAGTTTTCTTTTTGGGATCTTTTTCAGGAGGTGATCGGTGGATTCTTTCAACCTCTATTTTGCCCTCTGGATCTAAAACATCAGGGCAGTTTTCCTTGAGAATTTCTTGAAGGGTGATTTCTAGGTTCTTCTTTGATCATGGCTTTCAGGTAGTCCAATAACTTTTAAATTGTCTCTCCTGGATCTATTTTCCAGGTCAGTGGTTTTTCCCATGAGATATTTCACATTGCCTTCTAATCTTCATTTGTTTGGATCTGCTTAACAGCATCTTGATTTCTCATAAAGTCATTAGCTTCCATTTTCTCCAGTCTAACTCTGAAGGAATGAATCTCCTCAGTGAACTTTTGAGATTCTTTTTCCATCTGGCAAATTCGACTTTTTAAGGCATTCTTCTCCTCGTTGCCCTTTTGGGCCTCCTTAGCCATTTGAGTTAGTCTATTTTTTAAGGTGTTATTTTCTTCAGTCAGGCTGTTGACCCTCATTTCATACTTTTCCTGCATCCTTCTCACTTCTCTTTCTAATTTTTCCTCCACTTCTCTTATTTGATTTTTAAAGTCCTCCTTAAGGTCCTCTATGGCCTGCAACCCGCTCATGTTTTCCCCTGGGGCTTTTGGAGCAGGCCTTCTGACCTCACAGTCCTTTTCCCGCTCTATGCCCCCAAAATAGGAGTCTAGGTTGCATTTTTCTGTTTCCTTTGCCTTGGCATGTTGCCACTTAATTGCTTGACTTTTGGGCTTGTTGCCACACTATGGCTTTAAGGCCAGATAGAGGAATTTTCGTCCCGAACGTGTGGGGGGCAACTTCCGTTTCTGGCAAGCTATAAACCCACCCACAACTTCCACCCTAGATCACAATCCAGATCCAGGAGGTTAAAGCAAGAGCGATTACCCCCCAAGACTGATCGCTGGATCTCCCCAGGATTTGTAGGCTGGGAGCCGGAAATGCCTCTGAAAACTACACAGTGGTGTGTCTCCTCAGCAGCTTCTAGCCCCCAGGGGAGGGAGCTGACGCATTCCCCAAATACAGGTCCCAAAGTCCATAGGACACTAACCTCTTACTTTGTCCTAGGCAAGTCTATGTTGATAATTCTGGCGTCTCCACAGTTCCTGGTGTTCTGGGGTTCCTCCAGCCGCTGCTGGCCCTGCCGCCCTGGGGCTAAAACCTCGGCTCACGTGGACCTGGGCTCGGCTCGGTTCCTGCGCTCTGCGCACTGCCGGCTCCCAGACCACTGCGCTGGTCCTTCCTGCAGGGTGCTGGGCTGTCCTCAGCGGGAGGTTAGCTTCTCTGTGTCGTTCTGTGGGTGCTGGGGCTCCAGAAGTTTTTCAGAGTCGTTTTTTACATAGTTTGTGGAGAATCTGGGGGCAGAGAGGCTTGGACGAGCTGTTTCTACTCCGCCATCTTGGCTCCGCCCCCCGACTTCACATTTTCAATGTTAATGAACTTCTTTCAAAGAATGATGATATTTTAGTTGGTCCTGACATATTAATGTATATACATACACACATATATACATATAAATATGTATATCCTCTCTCTTTATACACACACACACACATACATAAATTTGATAAGTATTTGAGAGCTAAACATATGCTAGTCTGTTGTGGTATATAAAGATTTAAGGCAGCAAAGAATTATATGGACTACCTGGTTTGACCTCTTATTCTACATATGAGAAAACTGAGGTCTGCAAAAGTAAAGTGACTTGTTTAAGGCCAACTGGGCAGTAAAGAGAATTAGAATTTGGACTGCAGTTTTTTTTTGGTTTAAATTCTGTGCTCTTTCTTTCTACTATTATCATTCTGTCAACAAGGATAATACAGCCTAGTTGGGGAAGACAAGACTAGTCCATAAATAATAATAATGCCCGATAAATGCAGTAGAGAAATGCAAAGTTCTGAGAGTCTGGAGGAAGGAGAGATGCTTTTTACTTGGGGAGATTAGGTGAGGCTTATCAGAGGTGTTGGCATTGGGCTAGGCTTTGAAGGATGGCTAGCATTTTAATAAGAAGAGTCTGGGTGGGAGGAGCAACAAAATATAACTTTAACGTATCCATAAAAATGATTATAGTTATATATTCATAGTACACTTCTTTTGTCAAGTGTTCCCCTTACAACAATTCATTGGGTTAGACAGAATAAGTACTCCCATTTTACAAGTAGGAAAATTGATGCTAAGACCTTAGATAACTCTCCCATGATCACACAACTGCCATTAAGAGCTGGGGGATGGATTTAAACCCAGGTCTTCTGACAGGTGATAAAGAGAAAAATATTGGGAGAGTTTATAGAGATCAAACAAAAGGATTTTTGTCAATGTTTGAAAATATTTATATTTGTCATATATTCACATCTTGAAATTTTTAAGAGATCATGATTTAAAATGTAAAATTCAGCTCAATCATTTAGAAATTATTTAAGTGCTTAATATATAGTTCATTTTTTTTAGGTGCTAACTGGGGATGCAAGGGCAAGTGAGACATAGATCCTGCCCTCAGGGAGCCTTCAATATAGTAAAGAGGAAAAGACAAGTAAATAAATAATGGCAACTAAAGCACAAGGAGGATGGTCTATAAAATGTACTTCATTACCTGCAAATGCTGGATTATGGAGGAAACAAGTTCTACTGCTACTGGGGAGAGTGGGGGGATGGGGAGTTTTGGAACTATGTCACTCAGATGGCCGTGTCTAAGCACAAAGAAGATTGGTAGATATTTTCAGATAAATGAATGTGACCATAACTTGAGCTAATATAGCCATGGTGGCATTGAGAAAAACCCTGGGGGCAAGTGGCAGAATCAGGAGTTGGATAGGGGATACTGTAAGACATGCATGTCTTGAAATATATGTCATAATATAGCCTCCACCTTCTTCCCTTAACATGACAACTCGCACTGGAATTGATGACACTTTATTAGCCTGTGGTAGTTGTTTCTTACTCTTGCTGAGTTGGAGATACTGAGAGATCAATTAGAAATGAGTCTGGTGTTCCCTGGGAAACACAAGTTGAAGAAAATATATGGTAGCTCTTTGGAACTGGGGATTGTGAGAGTTGAATATCTGATTTATTCTACATCATTGACTTAATCTATTTCAGTAAATGTATTTGCTTTGAATCTGTGGTCACCTGGTTTGTTGTGGCAATTGAAACATCAGTAGGGACTCATCAACTTCAAATGTATCAGGGACCTGATGAAAAAGCATTAACTATGAGAAGAAGCCCATGGCATTATATGAGGTAGGATGTGGTAAGAGTCATCAAAGAAGGACAACCAGAGGACTATGAGGAACTACGGAATTTGGGGAAGGGCACAATTATGGCCAGTTGGGGAGAAGGATGTGAAATTCCCTAGAGCATCAATAGAATGACAGCTGACATTAAAACATCCATATGAAAAAAAATCCGCTTGTCCTTTGGAAGTTTTTGTTTACATGACTTCAAACAACAAGACCCAGTACTTGTAATCTTCCAGACTACTATTTCAGTTTTTGTACAGTTTGCTATGAAACAAACATTGCCCAGTTTGCAGCTTTAACCATGGTTTTACATAATAATATTAACTATTGTTATTACCCCAGAGTCAATAGCACTTGTTTCAGGTAGACAGTGCTATTCCAATAGAATAATAACTCCTTTACCAAACATCCTTGGAGAATGAGGTGTGACCCATAAATGCCTTTTCTGGTTAATTGAAACTTATTCCCATAAGTGACAAAATTTTAACATTTTAACTATTTTGGATGGAAATCTTTCTAAAATGAAATCCAAATTTTTCTATCTACTTACGAGTATGATAGTGAATATAACCTTGGGCAATATTCATTGCTCATGGACTCAGACTCCTTGTTTATTAATTGGGTATTAGGGGGCGGCTAGGTGGCAAAGTAAGTAGAGCGCCGGCCCTGGAGTCAGAAGGACCTGACTTCGGATCTGGCCTCAGACACTTAACACACACAAACAAAAAACCTAGCCTTGGGCAAGTTACTTAACCCCAATTGCCCTCCAAAAAGCAAAATAAATAAATAAATAAATAAATAAATAAATTGGGTATTAGATGATTTCTGGGTCTATTGCATCTTAACATTTTTTGATTCTAAAATTCTATAACATAACTTTTTCTTAGTAAGGCAGGGTCATTGTAAACATCAGTTACTATACTGTTCTTTAATACAAGTAATACTGTCATGAGATTTTGAGTTCTGTTTGGGGACATTTGTTTCCATACAAAATAGCTCCATGTTATTATGCTTTTTGATTTCTTTATTGCTTTTTAAGTATTTTGAACTCTTTCTGAGTATCCCGTATGGTAAGTATACCACAACTTCTATGAATACAAATGGACAACTCTTCTGTAATTTAGAGTCTTATAGGGTTGCTTAGAGCAGAAATATCAAGGGCACACAATACTTATGGATGTGACCTGACTCTGTTGGGAGAATGAATATTTCTCTCATATTTAATAATTAATTATTGTATTAGGAACAACATTTCCCCCTTTTCTTCTTCCCCATCCAGAAACCAACCAGTGTGAGAAATCTCTTTTTTTTTTTTTTTAGGTTTCTATTATATTTTTATTTTATTATATGTTTTGTTTATTTTAAATTGTCTGGTTTTGTGATATCATTGATGTAAGGAACTCCCTAAAACTTTCCATCATCCAAGAAGACATCAAGGCAAATGAAAACTTTTCCTATAGGCTTCACCAAAAGAAACAGATTGGGGGAGTTGCTCAGCCGGTTCATCTTGCAAAAGGATTGGGATGTCCCTAGCAGCAACCTTTCTGCTTCCTATATTCCTTGACACTTTAAAAGTTCTGTGATTTTATCCATCTGAATATTCTACAGAGCAGTGGAAATAGTGTAAGGAGATTCCCTCTTTCTTTCTTTTTTCTTTTTTTTTTTTAAACAAATACTTTATTAACTTCTGTTTTACATCTTTCATTTCCGCCAGATTTTGAGTTACAATCATTTTCCCCCCATTATTCCCCTACCCAACCTCCCAGAATAGCAGTCCCACAAGATATCGCTTCCTCCAATCTGCTCTCTCCCATACCTTCTCCCATACCCCATCGACTTTTCCATTAGAGGAAGGTGAGTCTTTGCATCCCAATGCCTGCACATCTTATCTCCCTATTACAAGCGAAAGAGTATTAATAATAGTATTTATATATATTTGAAACATTTAATGTTAAGACCTCGAATTTCAGATCCATTTCCTTCCTCCCTTGTCACCCATTCTCTCTGGGGAGATAAGTAATTCAGTATATATTGTACATGTCTAGCTATGCAAAACATTATCATAGTAGATATATTGTACAAGGCTGCTTATAATTCCTCCCACTCATCCCACCCCCCACCTGGTCCATTCCCTACATGATCCTGTCCCTCTTCTATAGTGGGTACTTCCAACCTCCCCTCACCCCAAGGATGCCCTCCCATCCATCATCCCTCCTCTCATCCCCCTTCCCTCTATCCTGCTGCAGGTTGAGATATCCCATTTAGTATGTATGTCATTTTCTCCCTGAACCAAATTCAATGTGAATGTGGTTTTGCCTTTTTAGCCTTCCTTATTCTCCCCCTCCTTTGCACCCACTTCCCCTACATGAGATAGTTTACCCTACCATGTCTCTCCCCATCTCCGCTTGCCACTTTCCTCTCTCACCTCATAATTTCATCCCTTGAGTACTCTCCCTTCCCCAACAAAATCAACCTATGCCCTCTATCCATATATAACTGTAACCATATACACACACATTCACATATGTATTCGTATGACCACACCCCCTTCTTCCATTATTTTCATAGTGGGAAAGATATCATCAGTCACAGATATTGCTTTTCCATATAGGAATGTAAATGGTTCAACTTTGATAAGTTCCTTTTGATTTCTTTTCCCTGATTACCTTCTCACGCATCTCTTGCTTCTTGTGTCTGGATGTCAAATTTTCTATTCAATTCTGGTTTTTTCCTCAAGAATGCTTGAAAGTCCTCTATTCCACTGAATGACCATATTTTCCCCTGAAACAAAATACTCAGTTTTGCTGGGTAGGTGACCCTTGGGTTCATTCCCAGTTCTTTTGCCCTCTGGAATATCATATTCCATGCCCTTCGATCCTCAGTGTAGAAGCTGCCAGGTCCTGGGCTATTCTGATTGTGTTTCCACAATATTGAAATTGTTTCTTCCTGGCTGCTTGTAGTATTTTCTCCTTGATCTGGGGATTCTGGAACCTGGCTATAATATTCCTGGGAGTTTTCTTTTTGGGATCTTTTCAGGAGGTGATCGGTGGATTCTTTCAACCTCTATTTTGCCCTCTGGATCTAAAACATGAGGGCAGTTTTCCTTGAGAATTTCTTGAAGGGTGATTTCTAGGTTCTTTCCTTGATCATGGCTTTCAGGTAGTCCAATAATTTTTAAATTGTCTCTCCTGGATCTATTCTCCAGGTCAGTGGTTTTTCCCATGAGATATTTCACATTGCCTTCTAATCTCTCGTTTGTTTGGATCTGCTTAACAGCATCTTGATTTCTCATAAAGTCACTAGCTTCCATTTGCTCCAGTCTAACTCTGAAGGAATGAATCTCCTCAGTGAACTTTTGAGATTCTTTTTCCATCTTGCAAATTCGACTTTTTAAGGCATTCTTCTCCTCATTGCCCTTTTGGGCCTCCTTTGCCATTTGAGCTAGTCTATTTTTTAAGGTGTTGTTTTCCTCAGTCAGGCTGTTGACCCTCATTTCATACTTTTCCTGCATCCTTCTCACTTCTCTTTCTAATTTTTCCTCCACTTCTCTTATTTGATTTTTAAAGTCCTTCTCAAGGTCCTCTATGGCCTGCAACCCACTCATGTTTTCCCCTGGGGCTTTTGGAGCAGGATTTCTGACCTCACAGTCCTTTTCCCGCTCTAGGCCCCCAAAATAGGAGTCTAGGGTTGCATTTTTCTGTTTCCTTTGCCTTGGCATGTTGCCACATAATTGCTTGACTTTTGGGCTTGTTGCCACACTATGGCTTTAAGGCCAGATAGAGGAATTTTCGTCCCGAACGTGTGGGGGCAACTTCCATTTCTGGCAAGCTGTAAACCCACCCACGACTTCCACCCTAGATCACAATCCAGATCCAGGGAGGTTAAAGCAAGAGCGATTACCCCCCAAGACTGATCGCTGGATCTCCCCAAGATTTGTAGGCTGGGAGCCGGAAATGCCTATGAAAACTACACAATGGCGTTTGTCCTCAGCGGCTTCTAGCCCCCAGGGGAGGGAGCTGACGCATTCCCCAAATACAGGTCCCAAAGTCCAGAGGACACTAACCTCTTACTTTGTCCTAGGCAAGTCTATGTTGATAATTCTGGAATCTCCACAGTTCCTGGTGTTCTGGGGTTCCTCCAGCTGGCTGCTGGCCCTGCCGCCCTGGGGCTAAAACCTCGGCTCACGTGGACCTGGGCTCGGCTTGGCTCCTGCGCGCTGCGCGCTGCATGCTGCCAGGTCCCAGACCACTGCGCTGGTCCTTCCTGCAGGGTGCTGGGCTGTCCTCAGCGGGAGGTTAGCTTCTCTGTGTCGTTCTGTGGGTGCTGGGGCTCCAGAGGTTTTTCAGAGTCCTTTTTTACATAGTTTGTGGAGAATCTGGGGGCAGAGAGGCTTGGACGAGCTGTTTCTACTCCGCCATCTTGGCTCCGCCCCCCGAGAAATCTCTTTTAAAGGTTTACTCAAGCCAAGATCTAATAAGACAGTAAAAAAATCTAAGATTGGGCTAATGGGAAGATTCTTGCTCATTGTGTTTGCTCAGACAGGTCTGGGGAAATTTTAATTCTCTCTTTTGTCAAGATAGGTGATAGGGACATTGCTGTCTCTTTGACCAAGATCTGGATGATCCAAGTCACATACTCCAAGACTCTCATGTTTATATAGTTCACCATTGTGTTAATCAGAGTTGATTGTTACCCTTCTGGAACACCTGGAACACTCTTCAAAAGTGCATATAAACTGTGAGCCCCCCATCATGAAGGATCTTTGGTCTAAGAAAGATGGTTAAATGACCATCTTTTTATTAATAATGTATTGGCCTCATTAATAAAATAATTAAGTTACCCAGAAACTATGTCTCTCAGAATTTTTTAATCATCACAATGTAAATGGAGAATATTTAACAAAATAAGTAAAAATACAATAAAACATAGAAAATATTGCATTTTAGACCAAAGTCAATATGCTGCCACAGAGATCCTTATGTTGGGATTAGTGGTCCTCATTTCTATTTGAGTTTGAGGCCACTGGCTTAGAGAACTAAGAAGTGAAGTTATTTAT
This sequence comes from Gymnobelideus leadbeateri, assembly GCA_011680675.1. NCBI lineage: Eukaryota > Metazoa > Chordata > Mammalia > Diprotodontia > Petauridae > Gymnobelideus > Gymnobelideus leadbeateri. The sequence goes on along the minus strand of WOXC01008723.1, from coordinate 237,986 downwards.
CCATTGTTGCAAAGCCAGTATGTAAGGCAGGAAATGAATACAAATATTTTTGACTCTAAGACCAGCTTTCTATCCACCCCACCATGCTGCCTTTCTTACTATCTTCTAATTTTCTGCTTCTAAAATGTGATAGACTGAAGAACAAGATATCTGATTTAATTCAACAAGCTTTATTAAGTGCATACAATGTGAAAGACATTATGCTTGATGGAATTGTGTTTAAAACAAGAATAGTCTGAGTGAGGACCTAAGGGATTTTCCTATGAATAAAGTGCATGAGTTTTAGAACATGTTTCTATAACATCTGTTTGAGCCCTTACCATACATGCCCTTTTCCTTAAGTCACTTTTGTATATCAGGCCTGAACTTTATTTATTGACTTTGATCCCCAAGAATTAACCTTTTCCTACTTTCCTGCTACAGACGTAGGCTTTCCTTGTGGACTCAGATTGTGACTTTTTCTGAATGACCCAATTATTTCATTTATTTTGCCTGTTGGGATCTCATTTATTACTAAACTGTGCTCTGGATGGTTGAGGTAGCTATATAAATGATCCCCAGATAAATGGGGAATTATTATAAAATAATATTGGAGATAAACTATTGCCTTTGCAGAATTCATATTTTAATTTGAATTGTTTTCTCTCAGCAATAGGTAATCTATATGATATCCAAATAATTGACTGGATAGGAGTAGATGGCTTCTGAAATTCCTTGCAATTCTGAGATTCTGGTTAATTTGGTCAGCTAACCAGCCAAACAGCTAATTAGTTTAGTAAAAGAACAAATTAGTGGTCTAACCTATTTTGATCAAGTATTCATCTAGAAATTTACCATGGCATGAATTATAGGCAGTGCCATCTTTATTTCCTCTAAATTTTTCCTCTAGATAGAAAACTGCAAAAGTGACTTAATTCAGACTCCAAATACTAAATAGGTCTCACTATATAAGGAAAACAGTGCTAAAGAAATATATGAAAGTCATAGTGAGAATTAAACTTACTTTATTTTATCTTTTAGTGTTTTGGAGGGGGAAAGGAAGGGAAATTGGGGTTAACTTGCCCAAGGTCACATGGCTAGTTTTTGTGTTAAGTATCTGAGGTCAGATTTGAATTCCGGTCCTCCTGACTCTAGGGCTGGTGCTCTATTCACTGTGCCACCTAGCTGCCCCTTAAACTTACTTTATGCTGAAGTATCATAAAGTTACCAGCTGAGCCTTGCCTGGCAACATCATAGTTAATAACTGGCACCAATTACTATCTAAATTCTTAGGATTCATGGTATTTAATGGATCATATTGATTGAGGGAATGACTATTTATCATGAATAGGGCAGAGCATCCTTGAGGCAAAATTGTGGCTTCCAAGAGTCAGATGGACTAGATTGCATATTTTTATTAATAGGGCAGTATCCCCTTAATTCAAAATGTACTGATTTTTTAAAAAAAAAGTTATTTCTTCCATTGTTCGGGTATGATAGACCTTAAACTAAAGGAAGTAAGAGACTGTTTATCCATTGGGAAAGGGCTAAGGAGCAATTTTGAATACTAGTAATAAGGTCCATGACTAAGATCATGTAACTCAACTTAGCTGGCAATACAAAGTTGGTCTTTGGGACCTTATGGGCTTATTATATTTGCCTTGCTCTCCTAGAAAGGGAGACAGAGCTCTCTATTGTGGTTCTCTTATCTTCTGGAAGATGGAGAGGTAGGGAGAATAGTGACTCCTCTTCCCTGTTGGTAGTACTCTTCTAGTGGATAGAAGAGTGACAAGCAATCTTTTCCATTCCTTTTATTTCTTTTCTTTTTTTTTTCCTTTGGTTTTTGGAGGGCAATTGGGGTTAAGTAACTTGCCCAAGGCCACATGGCTAGGTTTTTATTTGTGTGTGCGTTAAGTGTCTGAGGTCAGATCCGAACTCAGGTCCTTCTGACTCCAGGGCTGACGCTCTACTCACTGCACCACCTAGCCGCCCCCATTCCTTTTATTTCTTGTCCTCTGTATTTTCTAAAAGTTGGCAAGTCCCCTTGGCCTAGGATATATTGATTGCCATCCTTTTTTTTTTCTTTTAGGAGGGCAATTGGGGTTAAGTGACTTGCCCAAGGTCACATGACGAGTTAAGTGTTACATATCTGAGACCGGATTTGAACTCAGGTCCTCCTGACTCCAGGGCCGGTGCACCACCTAGCTGCCCCCAATTTCCATCCTTTTTAAAGGAATATTCATGTCATGTATTTAAGATAGTTGTTTTTATGGCTTAGACCAATGAATTCATCATTATAATGGAGTTCTCAAGGTCAAAATTCCCTCCACTGTTGCAGATGGTGTCTGTTGTAATTTATGTCTTAGATTATCACCTGATGCATTCGTTAAGCGTTTGAGTGGTCCATGGTCACTTGGCTTATATATGGCAGAAGCAGGAGCTGACGCAAGTCTTCCTAACTCTGATTCCTACCCTCTATGTATTATTCCATGCTGCTTTTGTCTAGGGTTATTATTAAGAATTCTATTTTCATTATTTTAATAGATGTGCATGTTTGTAACTAAGCTAGGAATCTCCTTAATAGTCCAAGTATTTCATAGGTCAGTATTTATCCTAGATTTGTATGTTCAATATTGAACTAAAAAATTTCTCCTTTGATCCAAGTACTTGATAGTTACACACACACAATACATATATGTGTATATGTATATTTATGAATGTATGTATATGTACATTGGGCATGTATATAATATATTATAAATATTTATGTATGCATATATGAAATGTGTGTGTATGTATGTGTGTATATACATACACGAATGCATGGATACATATTTTTTCCTTTGAGCAAAATTGTGCTCACTATTTTGTGGGTTTAACCTTCAAGGTATTCTAATGTCTGGTGCTTAGAAGGTCTAAAGAATACTGCCCTCAATGTATTTGGCATATAGCAGGCTCAGTAATAGTAAAGGTACCACAATCCTCACCCTGGTCTCAAGTCACATACTTAAGAATGCCCTACTCTAATCAAGACTTGGAAAAATGTTCTCTTGGAAAAAGATGTCTCTTGTTGCTCCTCTTCTCTCTTCACCAATGCTTGTATCTCCCTGATTGCAGAGGCATCTTCCCCCAGAAATGACATTTGGTGGGAACCCTGGTCTCACTAAGGGGACATGGGCATTGCCACTAACTGTGTGTGTTCTGAGGTGACATCTCAGAACAAATTATGGAAAGGCTGCTCATCAAGAGGGATGCTGCCTATGCTTGTGAATATGGATTTTTCTTTTATGTTCTTTACTGATTTTTACTCACAGAATGTTCCATGACATTAATGAATATCTTGTGTACCAAAGGTCCAATTCCCACCTCATTCTTTATTCTTCTGGAATCATTCAGGGAAGGATATGTGAGAGGGTCAGAGAGGTTCACTGCCCAAATGTTCCACTGGAAGGGCCTGGTAGAACCAGATGTGAAATGGACCTCCCCGGAGTGAAGAGTACGCAATTGAGGAGAGCCATAGCACATATTTGAGGCTCGAGTTTTTCTTAAGTAGCTTTAGGTTTACCATGATGTGATATTCCACATCCAAGTCAAAAAGTCTGTTGGGATTACATGTCAAAACATGCATGCTATCATTTCTGCTTTTAAAAGAGCATCTTTGAAGTAGAAAGCAGCCCTCAGTAGGCTAATGAGTCCCAGCACAGAAACTGGGCACTGCTTACTGTAGTGTGTGCTGTTTTAGAAAGAAAATTCCAATGATTTGAATTCAGGTATCATGTGAAACTCCAGCCAGAGTTCAAACAATTGGTTAAGTCTTTATAACAAAAGATTCAAGGTGTATTATATATCTCCATTAAGTTAGAGCAAGTTCATTTCCATGATGAGAAATGTCCACAGAGAGTTAGTACTATAAATTTCACAATCCCACCAATAGTTTCGTTGCTGTTCAGTCATTACAGTTGTGTCTGACTCTTTGTGACCACATCTGGGATTTTCTTGGCAAAGATACCGGAGTAGTTTCCTACTTTCTTCTCTAGCTCATTTTACAGATGAGGAAACTGAGGCAAACAAGGTTAAGCTTCCTTTCCAGAGTCACACAGCTAGCAAATATCTGAGGTTGGATCAACAGTAAATAAACCCGAAAGGACACATTAAGCTAATACTCAGCCATTCCTACAAATAGACTGCAACTAAAAAACAAAAACAAAAACCCTAAAAAATGAACTGAAATAAAAAGAACTGTTTTGAAATCTGCCAAGACTTGAGACATATTAAAAAAAGTTTATTAGTCATCATTGGGCCAAGATACAAACATGTTCTTTTTAGAAGAATCCAAAAATCTTTATGCTCTAGGTCTGTAGGAACATAAAACCCTGCTTGAGAAATTTTTAAGCAATCTTCTAATTAATCACAGGATTTTATAGCCTCTCACAGGCTGTAAGTTAAACTTTAACAAGGCAGGGCCAAAGGAAGTCCTGGTGCACTGAGCATGGCTGGGTCAACCAAACCAGACCTTTATGTCAAGCAGCTGCTACAGACAGAATGGGCCATGAATCTAGATGGTGGCACTTCAATTCTTACACCGATGAAAGGGGGGAGGTGAAACATGCAAATAGCCTAGAAACTGATGGGAAAGCAATTTGCAAGCAAAATATTTCTCCAGAGCTTGGAAAAAAATACATGGCAGGCAAAGTAGTATGGTGAGAAGAGTCTTGGCTTTGGAGTCATGGGACCTTGGTTCAAACCCCATTTCTGACACTTAATACTTGGTGTGACCATGAGCAAGTAAATTAACCTCCCTGGGCCTCAGTTTCCTTATCTGTAAAATGTAAGGGTTCAATCAGTTGCATACCAAGGTTCCTTAAAAATATATTTATAATTATATGCACATTTCTACATATATACACACAGAGATTACCCCAATAACAGAATAGATTCTCCCCCCCACACACACATAAATCACCAATAGAGAAGCTGGAAACTAGCTGGGATAATCCAGCATCTGGCTACTTTAAACAAAGATGGAAATGGGTGTTCATTCAGTCCATTTGTATTTGTCTTGTGTCATTATAAGATCAGAATATGGGAAGGAATTCCTTTGTTGTCAATGACTAAATTGGAAAATATGACCTTGACATCTTTGCCCCTATTTTCATTTTTCTAAAAGTCAATTTTCAGTAAGTATTTTTACTCACCTCATAATACAAGGGTACAGGTACAGCATGTTTCTTTCCTTTCCCAAGTTGGGGTGGAGGAGGTGCATTGATCTGTAAGACAAGCAAAAGTATTGAGAATGAGTAGGAAGTATGGACCAAAAGAAAGACCTGTTTGTTATATGCAGAGACCTGAAAAACTGACCATAACCAAAGAGATTTTTACTTTATCATTCCTGCTTTTTGCTATCTCCCAATGGCCCAAGCAATTCAGAGAAGGAAACTTATTCTGGGATATTTGTATGGCATAGCTTTGTCTTAAGAGGGTGTGTGTATTCCCAAAAAAGACATTGCAAAAGAAGGGTGGCAGTGATTTACTCTGGCATCAAGATTTCTAGGCAGAATATGGAAGTATCTTCCTGGTGAGCCAGAAGAAGAGAAGCCAGTGGGCCCTCTCAGCAATGAGTACAGTCTCTTTGCTAAATAAACAACAAACAAACAAACAAATAAATAATAAATGAATGAATGAATGAATGAACAAATGAATGAATGAATGAATAGAGAAATAGATAAATGAGTGAATGAATGAATGACTGAATAAATAAATAAATAAATAAAAACAAAGCTCAGCAATGGTCCAGAACTTGCTGGAAGCCATTGAAGGCTATGAAGAATTCACACACTAGTGTAAGAGATGGGGGAGGTGATCCCCCTTCTCAAGCTTAGATTGTAGTCACAGAAGGTAGTCACAAATGATGAGGTTTTAATGTGTTAACAAGGTGTCACATGCTGTGATCCCTTTATGAGATGAGAACACCTTTCTGAGTCCAGAAGGGAACAAATGATTCACTGAGCAAACAAATTAGCCCCACCCTTGGGGACTTTAAATAGCTAAACCCTGGATGAATTTCAACAGTGTAAAAGTGGGAGAGATTACAAGCCATGAGTTGCTTGTCTCTTTCTCATTATCCTCCATCTCCATTTACCATGTTAATGTAGAAGAGAAGCTTCCAACAGGACTAATAAGTGTGTAGGTTTGTAGGGCTAGAGCTTTTCTCTCTCTTTTTCCCCCATTTCCTGAATCAACGCTTGGTTTATTAAAAAAATTCACAAGACTGGGAATGACCGAATTAAGCCTACTGAGAGAAATGACTAAACTAGACCAATGAACTTACTAAATTGTGTTCCTCCCTTCTGTTTTATTTATTATATGTGGTGGGAAATTATTAATTATTTAGTTCATTATTTAGTGTTTTTCTGGTTATTTTGAATTTTGCTGAACAAATTATCGTTTCTCTTTTTTAAATGATGGTTTTCTATATAGAGATAATTTTAAATTGTCACCTGAGTTGGTATTTTTATAATAGAGTGTGATATGTGAGGAGGATGGATCGTGAATAATTGATTACATCATATTCAACTATCTGGGAAATCTTTCCTGTCTGGTGATCAAAAGAATCACCTAGGGGCTTAAAACTGTCTTTTTTTTTCTTTTTTTTTTTTTAAAGCTTCCTGACTTTACAGGGAGAGAAACCAGATGGAGCTGGAACCCTTATGCTAGATGAAAACCCTCGTAAGTTAATCTTATTATCTTCAAGGAGATATGCCATTCTTCACCAGGAATTTTGGGGTTTTCTTCGTACCTTGAAGTGCAAGAAGGGGAAGAGGAAATAAGGCAGCGGATAGAGTGCTAAGCATGGGCTCAGGAAGATCTGAACTCAAATCCAGCCTTAGACTCTTACTAGAAGTATGATCCTGAGCAAGTCACTTAACTTCTGTTTGCCTCAATTTCTTCATCTGTAAATAATAGCATCTTCTTCAAAGAGTTGTTGTGAGGATAAAATGAGATAATAATTATAAAGCAATTAACATGGTGCCTGACACAAAGTAAATACCACATGAATGCTAGCTATTATTACTACTACTGCTACTATATTAAATTCAAATACCATAATTTGCTCATTTAACAATGGATGGGCACCCACTTTATTTCCAATTCTTTGCTAAAACAAAAAGTGCTGCTAAAATGCGCTTATACTTATGGGCCTTATTCCTCTTTCCTTCATCTTTCTGCTATACCTACAGTCTGTACTGCCCCTCCCTGGATTGATTGTTCCAAGTCAAGGGTCTCCAGCCTTGCAGCTGCATTATTGATGACTCTTATACCAATGCAGAAACCTGAAAATGCAAAAGAGTATACTCTTTAAGGCACCTCAAGGAACCAAAGAATGTGTCAGCAAAGATTCCTCAGACAAGAAGTCTAGCTTCTTTTATCTTGCTGTACATTTGTACAGCAACCTTCTTTCTGACTCTAATGAGGTTGTTCTTGTACATGCTCAGTCTATCACTGACACCCAAAATTATTTGCCTCATGGTGAGCATGGAGGTACCCATTTGGGAGACTACAGGGACCTGCTTCTAAGAGAAGACATCCTGTGTTGCTCTACCAGGTGGGTTGGAACAGACTCTTTCCATTGGTAGAAGAGCCAGAACTAGTTTTGTTTTTAAAAATACTAGACTGGGACAGTCTTACTCTTTCCTTCTGGCAGTATTCTACTACCTCAGTTCCAATGTTCCTGTCTTCCTTCTTTCTCTCCTATGATTGTCATTTTCTTCTCCTCCCCTCCACCCCCGGCCCCATTTTTACAAATTTGATGAACGTGAGGTAGGATCTCAGGGTTGTTTAATTTGCATTTCTCTTATAATTACTGATTTGAAGCATTTTTAATATGGCTGTTGATGGATTGTCTTTCTTCTTTTGGAAATTGCCTTTTCATATCCTTTGACTATCTTTTGGAGACTAGTGTGGAAATTTCTTAATTGGATACAAACAAAATTGTTTCACTTTATATTTTATGTTCCTCTCTAAATTTCTTATTTCATCAAAAACATTCCTCTATCCATAGATATGAAAGCTATCACCTTCTCCTATTATATAATTTATTCATGACATGCCCTTTAATATATAGGTCATATATCTATTTGGAACTTATTGTATTACTTGATTATCTTTATAACTTATTATATATATATAATATACAATTATAGCTTATTATAATACTTGATTATCTAAATTTAACTGCTTTCAGACTACTTCTAAGATTTCTCATCAGTTTTTGTTGAATAGTGAAGCTTTACCTTATTATTTGAAATTTCCCTCTTTAAATTAAAAAAAAAATTCTTTTTATCTTTTTGGGTCATGACTTTTTGATGGGTTTGTTTTCTAATTACATTTTGGCTACAATTCCTCAACTTGGTTTTGTATTTTTTTATTGCTGAAAGTGTTTCAAGATACACATTTCCCCCTAAAGACTACTTTGGCTACATTGTAAATGTTCTGGTATGTTGTCTCATCGCTGTTGTTTTCTTTAATGAAATTATTTATTATTTCTATGATTTGCTCTTTGACTCAACCATATGTTCTTTTTAATACTTAGTATTAAAGTATTTGGTTTCTATAAGGTCATTATGGATAATAATTTTTATTGCACTATTTTATATTATAATGTGAGTCACTAGAGGACTGAGATAATTATTTTTAAAATTTCTTTGACTTCCCAATGTTTAGCACAATGCCTGGCTTATAGTGCTTAATAATTATGGACTAACTATAAAGGATGTGCTTACTATTTCTGTTTTTGTTTATGAGGGTTTTATGCCCTTGTACATAGTTACATTTTTGTAAAGGTGTCATAGAGCTAAGAAAAAAATGTATAATCCTTTCTATTTCCATTTAGCAATTGCCAGAGGTCAAATTATCAGTAAATGAAAAAACAATTCTATTCAAGTTTATAACTTCATAAGGATTATTGTTTATCCATGTAGGATTGCAAATAGTTCAACTTTAATAAGTTCCTTATGGTTTATTTTTCCCTTTTACCTTCTCATGCTTCTCTCGATTCTTGTATTTGAGTTAGTCTATTTTTAAAGTGTTATTTTCTTCAATATTTTTGGGTCTCCTTTAGCAGGCTGTTGACTCACTTTTCATGATTTTCTTACATCATTTTCATTTCTCTTCCCAATTTTTCTTCCACTCCTCTTACTTGATTTTCAAAATTCTTCTTGAGCTCCTCCATGGCCTGTAAGCAGTTCATATTTTTCTTGGAAGCTTTTCATGTAGGAATTTTGACTTCTTCTGGTTCCATGCTTTGTTATTTTTTGTCCCCCAAAAAGGATTCTATGGTCTGATTGTGCTTCCTCTACTTGCTCATCTTGCCAGCCAATTATTTGACTTTTAAACTCTTTTCCATGGTAGAACTATGCTTCTAGAGTAGAGAGAGCTGTGTCTCAAATTTTGGGTTTTTTTGCATTTGTCAGAAGTCTGAGGAGGGTGCCCTCTCTACAGCCACCACAAGCTCCAGCACACTGGCCACACACCCCAGGACCACCACCCCAAGACTGAGATCCAAATCCAAGCAGGTCAAAGAAAGAGCAATGACCCTCTGAATGGTTGCTTGGTCCTCCTAGGATCATCAGGCCAGAAGCCCTGGAGGCAGCCATGAGGCAGACCTGCAGCCTCTGTGTGCCTCTGCTGCCTCTTGCTCTGAGGGCAGGCGCTGGACCATGCTCTTCTCCACCCAGTTCCAACAGAGTTCCCTACCGTTTTTTTTTTTTTACTTTTTTGTAGTGATTTATTTTTTAGCTTGTGATTATTCCTTACCTGCATTTATTTTCCTTGCCCTTGTCCCTGCTTACATCCCTGTTAAATTTGATGTAATTTACCAAATCATTTGTGTGTGTGTGTGTGTATTTATGTGTGTGTTTTTTAAAGAGTCTTATGAGATGCCACTGTGTCTATCCTATCTTCCCATATTATTTTCATGCACCAAAATTCATACAAAATAATAATTTCCTTTATTCTTTTCTCATGTATTCCATTATTCTCCCATTATTTCTACTCCTAAAATCAAAAAAGTAAGACAAAATGATACCCAGGTCCCATATGAGTCTTATTTAGTTTTTTTTTTTTTTTGGTAACCCTTATATAATTTGAATTACAAAAGGACACTTGTTTATCTCCTTCCATTAGAATATAAGTGCTTTATCATTGTTTAGTGGTTTCCAATTTATTGAGTATATTTACCTTTTTTAGGTTTCTCTTCATTCCAGTGCTTGCATTTCAGTTTCTATTCCTCTTGAATGCTCCAAAGTCCTCTATTCTAATAAATATACACTTTCCCCCATAAGACTATGCTCCATTTTTAGAATAAGTTATTTTAGCTATAAGGTTTTAGTGTATTATTTTTAAAATTTTGTTGATTTGATTTTCTGCTCTCTCCTTTTTAAACAGGTTGGATAAAAGTTTATCAGTTTTATAAGTCTTTTCAAAGATCCCACTTTTAGTTTTGTTTTTCAGGTCTAGTGTCTGATTTCCAATATTTTTATTTTTCTTCTAATTTTCAAAGTTTATTTTTTTGTACTTCTTTTGGATTTACTTATTCATTTTCTATTTTTAAAATGCATATTCAGTCCATTAATCATCTCTTTTCTATTTTGTTAATATTTTGGGGATGCACATACAAATGTGCACATGTGAGCACACACATGAATGCATGGATGTGTGTGTGTGTGTGTGTGTGTGTGTAACCCTCTAGGGACTGCTTTTGCTGCATCCTAGAAATGCTGGCATGCTGTATCATCATTATCATTATCTTTCACAAAATTATTGATTATTTTATTATTTGTTTTTTGACTCAGTCATTTAGAATTTATTATTAATTCTCCGCTTATGCTTGTGTCTTTTGCTTGTGTTCCTTGAATAATCATTTTATTTTATGATCTGTAAAATGTGTTTAGTATTTTTGAATTTTTGCATTTCTTTAAAATTGCTTTGTGTTCTAATACATTATACTGGTTTTTTCCCCCAAATGCTTTATCAACTTCTGGTTTACATCATTCATTTCTGCCAGATTTGAGTTACAATTTTTCCCCCGTTTTCCCTCTACCCACCACTCCAGAATAGCAGTCCCACAGGATATCCCCTCATCCAATCTGCTCTCTCCCATATCTTCTCCCATACCTCCTTCGACTTTTGCATTAGGGCAAACTGAATCTCTGTGCCCCAGTGCCTGAACATCTTATCTCCCAGTTACATGCAAAATTGTATTAATAATAGTATTTTTATATATTTGAAACATTTAATTTTAAAACTTCGAATCCCAGATCCATTCCCTTTGTCCCTTGTCACCCACTCCCGCTGGGAAGATAAGCAATTCAGTATATGTTGTACATGTATAGCCATGCAAAACATTACCATAGTATATTGTAAAAGATTGACTATATTTCCCTCGCACCCATACCACCTCCCACCTGGTCCATTCCCTACTTTGATCCTGTCCCTCTTCAAAAGTGGATGCCTCACCCCAGCATGCCCTCTCCTTCATCCTCCCCCCTCTCATCCCCTTCCCCACTATTCTTCTGGAGGGTGAGGTATCCCATTTGGTATGTATGTCATTCTCTCCCTGAGCCAAATTCAATGAGAATATGGTTTTGCCTTTTTGCCTTTTTGTTCTTCCCCTCCCCCGTGACTACTTCCTCTTGCCTCTTCTACTTGAGATAGTTTACCCCTGCCCCCATCTCTCCCCATCTCCTCTTGCCACATTCCTCTCTAACCTCTTAACTTCACCCCTTAAGTATCATCCCTTCCCACCAAATTCAACCGTGCCCTCTATCCATGTATACCTGTAAACATATATACATTCACATATGTATTCATATGCCCATATACCCTTCTTCAATCATTTTCATACTGAGAAAGGTTTCATCAGTCACAGTTATTGTTTTTCCATGTAGGAATGTAAATAGTTTAACTTTGATAAGTTCCTTTTGATTTCTTTTCCCTGTTTACCTTTTCAAACATCTCTTGCTTCTTGTATCTGAATGTCAAATTTTCTATTCGACTCTGGTTTTTTCATCAAGAATGCTTGAAAGTTCTCTATACCACTGAATGACCATATTTTCCCCTGAAACAAGATACTCAGTTTTGCTGGGTAGGTAATTCTTGGTTTTAATCCCAGCTCCTTTGCTCTCCAGAATATCATATTCCAAACCCTTCGATCCCTCAATGTTGAAGCTGCCAGGTCCTGTGCTATTCTGATTGTGTTTCCACAATATTGAAATTGTTTCTTCCTGGCTGCTTGGAGTATTTTCTCCTTGATCTGGGGATTCTGGAACCTGGCTATAATATTCCTGGGAGTTTTCTTTTTGGGATCTTTTTCAGGAGGTGATCTGTTGATTCTTTCAACCTCTATTTCACACTCAGGGAAGTTTTCCCTGAGAATTTCTTGAAGGATAATTTCTAGGTTCTTTCTTTGATCATGGCTTTCAGGAAGTCCAATAATTTTTAAATTATCTCTCCTGGATCTATTTTCCAGGTCAGTGGTTTTTCCCATGAGATATTTCACATTGCCTTCTATTCTTTCATTTGTTTGGATCTGTTTAACAGCATCTTGATTTCTCATAAAGTCATTAGCTTCCATTTGCTCCAGTCTAACTCTGAAGGAATTAATCTCTCCAGTGAGCTTTTGAGATTCTTTTTCCATCTGGAAAATTTATCTTTTTAAGGCATTCTTCTTCTCATTGCCTCCTTGAGTCTCTTTTGCCACTTGAGTTAGTCTATTTTTTAAGATGTTATTTTCCTCAGTCAGGCTGTTGACTCTCATTTCATACTTTTCCTTCATCCTTCTCATTTCTCTTCCCAATTTTTCCTCCACTTCTCTTATTTGGTTTTTAAAATCCTTCTTAAGGTCCTCTATGGCCTGTAACCCACTTTTATTTTCATTTGGGGCTTTTGGTGCAGGAGTTCTGACCTCACAGTCTTCCTCCTGTTCCATGCTTTGATCCTCTTTGCCCCCAAAATAGGAGTCTAATGTTGCATTTTCTGTTTATTTTCTTTCCTTTGCCTAGGCATGTTGCCACTCAATTACTTGACTTTGGGGCTTGTTGCCACAGTAGGACTTTGCCACCAGCCAGGGGAACTTCTGTCCCAAACATTGGGGTTTTCTCAACTTCCGGAGGTATTAGTTGGGTGCCCTCCCTGAAGCCCCCATACACTCTGGCAAGCTGAACACACACCCCAAGAACTCCACCCCAGACCACAATCCAGATCCAGGGACGTTAAAGCAAGAGCCATTACCCCCCAGACTGACTGCTGGATCCCCCTACAGTTCGCAGGCCAGGAGCTGAAGCTGCAACTGAAGCTGCAAAATGGCGTTTGTGCCACTTCTCCTCAGCCACTTCTAGCCCCCAGGGGAAGGAGCTGACTTGCTCCCAAATAGTGGTCCCAAAGTCCATAGGGCACTAACCTCCCACTTTTTGTTGGAAATTCTGGAAAAGCCACAGCTGCTGGTGTTCTGGGGTCCCTCCTGCCAGCTGCTGGACTGGCCACCCTGGGGCTAAAATCTCTGACTCATCTGGTCCTGGGCTTGGCTCCCAGAGTGCTGGCTGCTCCCTGTAGGGCTGCCGGGCTGTCCTCAGAAGGAGGTTAGCTTCTCTGTGTCATTCTGTGGGTGCTGGAGTTGTTCAGAGTCCCCTTTTACATGATTTTGAAGTGGTGTGGGCTGGAGTGCTGTGGAAGTGCTGTTTCTACTCTACCATTTTGGCTCTGCCCTCACATTATATTGTTTTTGCAAAAACAAAGTACATTTGGTACTGTGAAATATGTGCATTTTCTAGCAGTCCCATTCAGAAAGTGTCATAATTCATTTATTTATAATTCTTCCAACAATTTGTGCAAGTGTATTTTTTCCTTTTATTCTTCCTGCTAGATTTGATCAACAATGAGAAATGACTTTTAAAGTCTCCTACAATTATTATGTTTCTATCAATGTTCCTATTTCTTCTTCTTCTTCCTCTTCTTCTTCTTCTTCTTCTTCTTCTTCTTCTTCTTCTTCTTCTTCTTCTTCTTCTTCTTCTTCTTCTTGCAATTGGGATTAAGTAACTTGCTTAAGGTTACACAGTCAATTGTTTTTGTGTGGGTGTGAAGTATGAGGCCAGAAAAGATCCCGGTCCGCCCCCCCCCCCCCAACTCCAGGGCCAGTAGTCTTATCTTCTTCTTCTTCATTTAGTTAATTTGTCTTTTATTAATTTAGGTGCTATGACATTGAGAGCATATAAGTGTAACATTAATGCTGTGCATCACCCCTCCCCCCATTCCATACATTATCCTGTAGTTTCCTTATTTTTCTCTGTTTATATTTGAATTTTTGTATTTCCTTTGTCTAATATGATTGCAATTCCTGGTTTTCAGGATTTCCCTGATGATGCATAGCAAATTTTGTTCTGGCCCCTTATTTTTATTCCATAAATCTCTTTGGTTTTCAGATGCTTTTATTTTTTATCCATTCTGGCATTCTTTTTCACTTTATTGAATAGCTTAATTCAACAATATGCAAAGTTATGAAAGTCAAGGTTATGTTTTCCTCCTATTGTGCCTCTATTTTTTTATTTAGGAACCTTTTTTGTTTCCCATTTGTCTGTAAATTCAATTCCCTGCCATAACAATTAATTGAGCTTAATTTACTTTAAGGGAATCCTATTCCCACAGACCCTCTTCTCTGTAAGGGATGAATGAATTTGTTTTCACAGAAATCATACAAACATAATTTGTGAAACCTAAGGAATCATACATGTTATTAATATAAGAGATAAACTGACTGCAGAAGAAAGCAGCGGGGGAATTTAGCCACTTATTAATCAGCATATCTAAAAGAAGACTTCCTTTCTTTATTTTCTAAGAATGTCTCATTCTTTTGTATCAGAACTGATGGGCCAGGTATAGCTCACCAAAGATGGGGTCCATTAACCCCGACATTGTCTAGATAATAGGAGTCTTCTTATGGATATCCTGGGTTGAATCTTCAATTCACACTGTTGTCAATTCTCTTAGCAATTGAGAAAATTCCTTTCTCATGCTATGGAGGTCATAACATCTTAGTGATGTAGACATAAGGGATAAGAGTAAAAATATTTATGGCTTTTTATTTCCTTTACTAAATAAAATATAAAGAGAATAAGAATGAAGGGGGGAAGGAAATAGAAATGAACAGAATGAGACATGTAAACAAAGGGTGAAGACCCATGTAGGGGTGAGATTTAGGTGTTTTCAGATAGGCTGTGAACCCTACGTTCCTCGACCAATGGGATACAAAAGGGAAATGCAAATTGGGATAGAAATAATAAAATGACTTTGTGATTGTCTTAAAGTATGCCTGTACCTGTTAGGTGACCCTTTTCCACAAGGGGGTGAAGGCCAGGTCACCTGTCCAAAATGATGTAAAATAAAAATCTTTTTTTTTCTAAATTCACTAATGGCCAGGTGTAGTTTTTTTTTTTTTGGTATGATGATTATTTCTCACATTCTCTATTCTTTCAACACCTTCCTCTTCCCATTTGCCCACTCTTTCTCTAGTTTTTCTCTTTTATTTCGAGTCTTTCCCCTCTTTCCTTTTTTTCTCTTCTCAGTTAAGTGGCTAATTTCAAAATCCCTCTTCCCCTCCCTCCAACTTCTTGTGTTGCCTACTTTTCTTCCTGAAAATTTCTCTAAGAAGGATTACTTCAACTTGCTTTCTTCATTTATTCTCCTTACTTTCTGTCAATTTTAAACTTTCATATTTAAATTTATGGTTTGTATATTTATTTATTTTTGCTTTGGCCTTTTGGAGTTCCTCATGGAGTTAAAGTTTACAAGTACCAAGTTTAAGTTTTCCCATTGGAGTGATTTTTGTGTTACTGCTTTAATAGATCTCGTCCACCTTTTCCTCCTGAGCTTTATTCTTTTCTGTGTCTGATGCCAAATTTGAACTCAGGAAGATGAGTCTTCCTGACTTCAGGCTGCACACTCTATCCACTGTACAACTTAGCTGAAAATTAATGAAAGCATAATGAGGATAGAAGTATTGCTCCACGGCAAAAATTCCCTTGGTTCTCAAATCATGCATTTCAAGCATATTTCCATTTTCACAGTGCTTGGAGCAGTGCCTGGCTTATAGTAGAGACTTAATAAGTGTTTATTGATTGATTCTTAATGATAATTCTCTTTCTCATTGTCCATGTTATTTCTTCTGTTGGGTCAATGTCCTCCCACTCTTGTAGGGCTAGTTGCCACAAGAGCTTTGTTTTCCATTCTCCTGAAATAAGAATTTTTCCACAGGGGCATAGTATTCAAAGCAACTGTTCTCACTGTTTACCAGTTCCCTGAAGATTGGACCCATTGTAAAATTTCTATCTAACATTACAGAAAGTGTGTCATCTCACACGGGAATTCTTTTTAATGGCACAACCTACTTGAATTTGTTTGAGATCTCATTTTTTTCTTTCCTCCTTTCAATACTTCCTTTGGCCACTTCTCTCTCCCATCCTCCTCTAGTCTCCCTTTTTGCTGAGAAACTACAGGAGTTAGCTTTCCTTTGTTGCTCACACTTGCCTTGATTAAAGTCCATCATGTATTTCCTTCTATTCACTGCCTCCCCTTTTCCCCATTGTACCATTTATTATATCCTGCAATTTAGTCTCATGCAATGGACTGCTCTGTAAGGGGAAATTATAAAGTTTAGTCCATGGTACTTTAGGCTTGCTCCTCCCTCTCCAATTTCTTTAAATTTTGGTTTTATCTTTGTCTTTTTATGTACTTTTAGAAAGAAATTTCTTAATGGTCTCTTTTTTAACACATAAATGTCTTTTTCTTTCTTTCTTTCTTTTTTTTTTTTGCTTGAATAGTCTCTAGAGATGGGATAATTTATTTTGTTAATTATTCTTTACTGGGTAGATGCTTTTATTTACCTCTTGTTTTTTATTTGGGTTATTTGCTGGTCAAATAAACTTTTTGTGTCTTCATCTTTTGTCAGTGATGATTAGGCTCAAGTTTGCAGGTCACGTCATTTTGAGTTGGAATATATTTGCAGTTTCTGGTGGGTGTAGAATGAGTATTATGTTTATGTTACTCAATTTTCCTTTCCTTTATATTAGAAAGTCTTGAAATTGGAATTGTTAAATTAAACATAACTTGTAACTTAAAGCAGAGGGGCTTTTTTTTTACTTTTTTACTTTGTTCAGGTGCTCTGTGTTTTCTTTCAATCAGTATTGCTTTGTTTTAGTATTCAGAATTTCTGGACAGTTTTCTTATGTTATTTTTTAAAGTAATGATGTTCAATATTTTTAAAAATTGTCATGTTTTTGTGGGAGGCCTGTCATCTTAAGATTTTATTTATGAATCTTGTCTTCATGATCAATGGTTTTGCTTTCATTTATACTATGTATTCTTTTAATTTTTAAATGTTTAAGCCTTTTGTTTTCCTTCCATTGTCTCTTTCACTTCAGTATATTTGCATTTACAATCCATTGTTCTCTCACTTCTTTGGGAAGACTAAACACTCTGGATTCGTGTTATATTTATTTATTTACTTTTATTTTGCTATTTCTGCTATGTCATGTCATAAATTCTGCCACTTGCTCCTTCCTAACTTCTACTGTCAGGATTATCACTCTTTCAACCATTCTTGAACCCCTACTATGATTTAATGCCCTTCTAGGAATCATTGGTTTATGTTTCTTATCAAATATTGGTTCAACTTCCTTTTAAAAAAACAATTAAAATAAATTTATAATCTTTTGGAAGTTCTTGTGATTGTGGTTCTAATTTTAATATCTTTTACCTGCTTTACTTGCTTTAGTTCATTTGCCTGCTTGTGCTTCAGGTTTTAAGTTTAATTCCATTCCTTTTGAAATCTTTGGTTGTTTTTGCTCTTTTCTCTGGGTTTCTTATTCCTTTTCCTCTGACGGAAGATATTTTCCTGGGGAATGATCACAACACTATCTCAGTCTCTTCCAGTGTTGGGGAATTCACTGTCCTTGGTCCTTGCTTCAAGGAGCTCTTAGAAGGATAAGGTTAGCTCTAATTAGAGTCCAGCTGTCTTTCCTTCAGACTCAAGTGTAGTCATGCATGCTATATTCCCTTGCTCCCTGACCACTTTCTTTAGTTCTTTGGATGGACTGATTCATTCAAGGAGGACTCTGACACTTTTTGCAGAGTTAGGGACAGTGGGGTGGTGGTCTTGGTTTTGCCACCTTGGAGTTCCCTAACATAAATAGGCAAAGTGAATCATGGTTGAAGTTTTCTGCTTTCCCTCAACTAATGAAAGGGGTTGAGTTAAAGTTCACTACTTGCAGAACAAGGATGATGAGGCAGTGATGGGGTAAACCAACAGAATACATGCAGCAGCAGGAAATCTGAGTGAATCCCCAAACATAAGTACAATCATGTGCTTTATATCTCCTGGTGTAACATAAAGATTGGTGAGTGAGGGCTGCTGAGTGAGCACTTCAAGAGTAATTTTCTCAATTTTCTATACATGGGGCTGTTTCATTGTTGAGCTTCTTGTTTTCTTTTCTTTTGTATTCAGTTGTAATTGCTCTACATGTGGACCATGTCTTTTTTTATTTTTGAAAGTATGGACTAGGGAAAAAGAAGTTTTATCCTTTATCTTGCTCGCCTGAACCAGAACTCTGTAATCCTTTATTATTTGCTTTTTGGAATACATTGCAAGCCTTTTCTCTCCTTTAAACTACTTGCACCAAATCTTGTTTTGATTCTGACTGTGGTTCCTTGGTTCCTCCAAGAGTACCTGGACTATTCTTCTTTTCTGGATATTTGTAGCTTTTTTTAAAAAAATGACTTGTTAACTCTGATTTTTCCTTGGTATCTTTAGTTTGGGGTTTGTTTCAGGAAGTGGTGATAAGTAGATTCTGCACTCATTTTTCCTTCTGATTCTAACAGATCTGACCATTTAAAAAACCGATTTCTTTAAATATAGTGTCCGGAATTTTTATTTAATCATGGTTTTCAGGGAGTCTGAAGATTCTTTAATTCTGTCTCCCAGATATGTTTTCTAAATCAGTTATTTCTGATAATATATTCCTTGTATTTTCTTTTTTAAGCTATTTATTTTGTTTTATTTCTTGTTTTTCTTTCTTTCTTTTTGGAGTCATTAAGTTCTTTTAGATTCTAATTTTCAGGGAGTCTCTTACTTGGGTAGTGTTTCCCACCTTCTGTTCAAAGCTGTTTATTCTCCTTCCAATTTTTTCACTGCCAACATTATTTCACTTATAATTTCATTTTTTTAACCTTTCGATTAATTTTTTTCTAGACTTGGAGTCCTTGTGACCAAGTTATATTTTTCCCTGAGACACTCTCTCCTTCTTCTTGCTGAAGGGTTTCTTCTTCTGTGTTTCTTTTGGCCCACAGTATTTTTTTAAATTAATAATAGTATTTATATATATTTGAAACATTTAATTTTAAGACCTCAAATTTCAGATCCATTCCCTTCCTCCCTTGTCACCCATTCCCTCTGGGAAGATAAGTAATTCAGTATATGTTGTACATGTCTAGCTATGCAAAACATTACCATAGTAGATATATTGTACAAGGCTGCTTATAATTCCCTCCCACTCATCCCCCCCCCCCCCAACCTGGTCCATTCCCTACTTGATCCTGTCCCTCTTCTATAGTGGGTACTTCCAAACTCCCCTCCCCCAAAGGATGCCCTCCCATCCATCATCCCTCCTCTCATCCCCCTTCCCCCTATTCTGCTGCAGGTTGAGATATCCCATTTAGTATGTATGTCATTCTCTCCCTGAACCAAGTTCAATGAGAATGTGGTTTTGCCTTTTTGCCTTCCTATTCTTCCCCTCCCTTGCAGCCACTTCCCCTTGCTTCTTCTACATGATAGTTTACCCAATCCTGTCTCTCCCCATCTCCTCTTGCCACTTTCCTCTCTCACCTCATAATTTCACCCCTTGAGTATCCTCCCTTCCCAACAAATTCAACCTATGCCCTCTATCCATATATAACTGTAAACATATATGCACACATTCACGTATGTATTCATATGACTATACACCCTTCTTCCATTATTTTCATACTGAGAAAGATTTCATCAGTCACAGTTATTGTTTTTCCATATAGGAATGTAAATAGTTCAACTTTGATAAGTTCCTTTTGATTTCTTTTCCCTGATTACCTTCTCAGGCATCTCTTGCTTCTTGTGTCTGGATGTCAAATTTTCTATTCAATTCTGGTTTTTTCCTCAAGAATGCTTGAGAGTCCTCTATTCCACTGAATGACCACTGAAACAAAATACTCAGTTTTGCTGGGTAGGTGACCCTTGGGTTCATTCCCAGCTCTTTTGCCCTCTGGAATATCATATTCCATGCCCTTAGATCCCTCAGTGGAGAAGCTGCCAGGTCCTGTGCTATTCTGATTGTGTTTCCACAATATTGAAATTGTTTCTTCCTGGCTGCTTGTAGTATTTTCTCCTTGATCTGGAGATTCTGGAACCTGGCTATAATATTCCTGGGAGTTTTCTTTTTGGGATCTTTTTCAGGAGGTGATCTGTGGATTCTTTCAACCTCTATTTTGCCCTCTGGATCTAAAACATCAGGGCAATTTTCCTTGAGAATTTCTTGAAGGGTGATTTCTAGGTTCTTTCTTTGATCATGGCTTTCGGGTAGCCCAATAATTTTAAAATTGTCTCTCCTGGATCTATTTTCCAGGTCAGTGGTTTTTCCCATGAGATATTTCACATTGCCTTCTAATCTTTCATTTGTTTGGATCTGCTTAACAGCATTTTGATTTCTCATAAAGTCATTAGCTTCTATTTGCTCCAGTCTAACTCTGAAGGAATGAATCTCCTCAGTGAACTTTTGAGATTCTTTTCCATCTGGCAAATTCAACTTTTTAAGGCATTCTTCTCCTCATTGCCCTTTTGGGACTCCTTTGCCATTTGAGTTAGTCTATTTTTTAAGGTGTTGTTTTCCTCAGTCAGGCCGTTGACCCTCATTTCATACTTTTCCTGCATCATTCTCATTTCTCTTCCCAATTTTTCCTCCACTTCTCTTATTTGATTTTTAAGGTCCTTCTTAAGGTCCTCTATGGCCTGTAACCTGCTCATGTTTTCCTTTGGGGCTTTTGGAGCAGGATGTCTGACCTCACAGTCCTCCTCCTGTTCTATGCTTCGATCCTCTTTGCCCCCAAAGTAGGAGTCTAAGGTTGCATTTTTCTGTTTAATTTGTTTCCTTTGCCTTGGCATGTTGCCACTTAATTACTTGACTTTGGGCTTGTTGCCACAGTATGGCTCTGCCGCCAGACAGGGGAACTTTCATCCCGAATGTGTGGGGGGGCAACTTCCATTTCTGGCAAGCTGGAAACCCACCCATGACCTCCACCCCAGATCACAATCCAGATCCAGGGAGGTTAAAGCAAGAGTGATTACCCCCCAAGACTGAACGCTGGATCTCCCTACAGTTCGCAGGCCGGGAGCTGGAGCTGCCTCTGAAAACTACAAAATGGCATGTCTCCTCAGTGGCTTCTAGCCCCCAGGGGAGGAAGCCGATGCATTCCCCAAATACTGGTCCCAAAGTCTCACTTCGTCCTAGGCATGTCTATGTTGATCATTCTGGAATCGCCACAGCTGTTGGTGTTCTGGGGTCCCTCCAGCCATCTCCTGGCCCTGCTACCCTGGGGCTAAAACCTCGACTCAGGCGGACCTATGCTCGGCTCCCCACGCACTGGGAGCTTCTCTGCTGGCTCCCACAGCGCTGTGCTGGTCCTTCCTGCAGGGCTGCTGGGCTGTCCTCTGCGGGAGGTTAGCTTCTCTGTGTCATTCTGTGGGTGCTGGGGCTCCAGAAGTTATTCAGAGCCCCCTTTTATATAGTTTGGAGGTGATCTGGGGTGAGAGTGGCTTCGAAGTGCTGTTTCTACTCCTCAATCTTGGCTCTGCCTGCCACAGTATTTTTTAAGCATGTGACATGTTCTTCTGTTTGCTTATATCTTCAGCTCTAGGTCCTGGTTTCTGACTTTGTGTCAAGATAGCCTTTTAAGTCACTATATGAATAGGAAATGAGAGCAATACACTTCTTATAATGTTTTCCTTCTATGGATTTCTAAAATCATATTTTGTTTTGTTTTGCAAAATGCATCAGGCAGTTAATTGCATCCTGCCTTAAAACATCTCTTCTATTATAGTCCAGAAGTCAACAAAAACAAACCTTTTACTGTTATGTATCAGAACTTTTGATATTTTTGTTGCCTTTTATCTTGAATTAGATTTTAAGCTCCTTGAGGGTGAGAATTGTGTCTTCTGTTTCTTTGTCACTATCCTGACCCAATAATGACTTTAAATATAATAGGTAACTTAAATATTGAGTTAATAAAGAATTGTTGAATAGATTCCTAATATTTATAAACAAGTGCCTTCCCATTACAGTACATTCTCCACTCACCTGCCAAAGTTATCTTCCTAAAGTATAGTCTGACCGTGTCACACATTCTCCCTTCCTCCCTTCTCTGTCATAAACCCCAGTAGCTCCCTAATTCCTCCAGGATAAAATAAAAAATCACCTAGCCTTTAAAACTCTTTACAACTTGGTCCCTTTTCATATTTTGAGTATTCTGACACTTTGCTCTTCTCCACATACTCGAAAATATAGTGACACTGGCTTTCTTCTTGTTTCTTGTGTACTATAGTGCATCTACCAATTCTGTACCTTTAAATTCCTGTCCTCCATACCTGGAATGCTCTCTCTCTCTTCATATGTATATCTTAATTTCCCTATCTTCTTTTAAAATTCAGCTTAAATTCCACCTTCTGCATGAGGTCTTTCCCTGTCTCTCCCCAATCCCTTTTCTCCTCCCTTCCTTCCCCCCTTCTCTTAGGAATCACCTCCCATTTACACTGTCTATATCTTGTATCTAAATTATTGCTTGCATGCTTCTTCCCTCATTAGAATATAAGCTTCTTGAGGACAGGAACTTTGTTTTTGCCCTTCTTTGTGTCTTCTTAGTACCTGGAGCATAGCAAGTATTTAACATATGCTTTTTGATGGTTGAGTGACAAAGCAATACAGGATACCCCTCCAATGAATAAATGTTATTCTAGTCTATTCTTTTTTTTAGTTTTATCTTTGAAGAAAGAAGGGACGGGAGAAGAAGGAAAAGAGAAGAGGAGGAGAAAGAGAAAGAGGCAGAGAAAGAGAGAGTGAGAGAGAGGAGGGGGGAAGGAAGAAGAAGAAGAAGAAGAAGAAGAAGGAAAAGAAGAAGAAGAAGAAGGAGAAGAAGGAGAAGAAGAAGAAGAAGAAGAAGAAGAAGAAGAAGAAGAAGAAGAAGAAGAAGAAGAAGAAAGAGAAAGAGAAAGAGGAAAAGGAGGAGGAGAAGGAGAATGAGGAGGAGGACGAGGATATGACTTTCCAAGGGCCACTTCCCTCCCCATGCCTCCCTGAGCCCATCTACAACATCCTTGACAATTCTGTGTTTACAAATGATCACTGAGAGAAACCTCACTTTCTCAAGAGACAGTCCATTCTCTCTTTACTTTCTTCTGGTCTAAACACTCTGTTGAAACTATTATCTAAAGTGTATACATAATTTAAGAATTTCTTTCTCATAGAAAGATTATCTAACCTTGAATGAGTTTGGCAACAGAAAAGTGCAAATACCTGACTAAGGATGTTATCCCATGATACCAAGCTGAAGAGCTTCCTCTGGGGGACATTGATGGCAAGAGCGAGGGCATTAATAAGAAGATCATCTTCAATCTGGTTGCCAACCACAAAATTGATGCAGCCCTTCCAATCAGCCTGTGTGGCAAGTGAAAAGGAATACTTTGTCATCACCTTGCTAGGTGGTCTTCCCTCTAATGTGGAAAGGAGAGGCTGGGGAGGGTAGTGGGGAAAGCCTTGAATTGAGATTTAGAAGACACAAAGTTAGATTCCACCTCTGCTCTTTATGAGCGGGATAAAAGCATGGCATGGTATATAGGATGTTCGACTTGGCAGTTAAGAAGACCTGGGTTCAAATTCAGCCTCAGACATTTATTGGTTGTGGAAACGTGAGACAAAGCTTACCCCTTTCTGGACCTTAATCTCTAAAATCCTTTCCAGAGGCTGTGCCAGGGGCAGAGTGGAGAGTTGATAGAGTCCTAGACCTAGGGTCATGAAGGATCACTCATCTTGGAGAGTTCAAGTCTGGCCTCAGATACTTCTTAGTTGTGTGACCCTGGCCAAGTCACTTAACTTTTTCTGACTCAGTTTCCTCATCTGTAAAATGAACTGGAAAAGGGAATGGCAAACCACTCCAGTATCTTTGCCAAGAAAACTCCAAATGGCGTCATGAAAACCTGGACACGATTGAAGCAACTTAACAACAGCTGAAAAATCCTTTCCATCTCTGAGTATGGTAGCTTGGTGCTGTGGGGAGACTATTTGGAGCCAAAGAGCCCCATTCACCTCAAGTCTATTAGGGACTTCATAAATTATCCAATGCAGTTCATATTTGAAATAGGATATTTACTGAGTATATCATCTAGTTTCTGCTCAAAGGCCTCCATTGAAAGCAATGTACATGGGCTGCTGAATCAGCCCAGCCTAGTTTGGAAATCTATCATTATTAGGGTGTTTTTCCCTGATATCCAGCTATCCAACTTAGATTCATTTTTCTTTCTTTTCTTCTTTCTTTCCTTCTTTCTTTCCTTCCTTCCTTCCTTTCTTTCTTTCTTTCTTTCCTTCTTTCTTTCTTTCTTTCTTTCTTTCTTTCTTTCTTTCTTTCTTTCTTTCTCTTTCTTTCTTTTGCTACCACTTCTAGAACAGTTATCAAACTTGCATCTCACAAAATCCCAAAGTGTGGACTGAACCAGATTAAAATATAATTGGGAAATGCTGAAATGTTTAACAAAATAAATAAAAATGCAACACAACATAGATAATATTGATTTGTGGTTTTCTAAATTGCTATGTGACTGATAGAGATTTGAGTCTAACACCTCTATAAATCAACAATTTCTTCCATATGGTGAACCTTTGAATGCTTGAAAATAATTATCTGTCTCTACCTAGACCTCTCTTCTCTGGACTAAACATTCCCATTTTCTTCAACCAGTTCTCACAGAGCATAATCTTGGGTCTTTTATCATTCAATTTGACCTCCTCTGTGTATTATCCATATTATTATTGAAACCTGATGCTAGGTTTCATTCTAGAATCATCACCACCACTTCCTCCATCACCACCAACCTTACCAAGGAATTCACTTTAGGAACCAAGACCAGGCCACTTTAAGAAGAATATTAAAATGAAAGGAGGGGGTTCAACATCACAAAATGAGGAGATATACATTTGTGAAAGGTGGTGTCCACTGCCGTAGAAGATATCCTGTGCAGAGTTCCAATGGAAAAAGGGATTCCCTATAACTTCTTGTTAATAATAATTGCAATAACAAGAGGAGGAGGAGTAATAGTAGCATTTGTCTAGAACCTTAAGGTTTCCAAAAGACTTTACAAATAGTAACTAATTTAATATCTCATAACTACCCTGGGAGGTAGGCACAATTTTAAGCCCATTTTACAGATGAGAAAATTGAGGCAGAGATGAAATGACATTCCCAAGGCCACACAAGTGTCTGTGGCTGGATTTGAACTCAGATCTTCCTGACTCCAGGACCAGTGTTCTATACATTAGATAGGATGGAATAAAGATCTCTCAGGGAAACCGAGGGCTTTAATACTGAAGCATGGATACAAGGCTATAACAGGAAGGGATCAGGAGAAAGAATGTTGGTCAAAGGCAATAAACCACGAGATGACACATTAGTCTCCCAATGCTTCTCTCTACACATCTAGCCTTGGTCTGAAGGTGACATCCCGCTAACAGAAGTCTAATATGTCCTGATTGGTGAGGGCTTCAGTTGGAATCAAAGATCTGGGATCTTTGCTTCTCATTAGCTATGTAGCCTCAACCAAATGACTTACTACCTCTGGTCCTCAGTTTCCTCATCTGTAAAATGATGATGTTGTATTAGATGGCCTCTCAATCCCCCTAATGCTATATACAGTTTACAGGATTGATCAAGAGGTGGTGAAGAGAATTATTCTGATTCAAGACAGCCACAAGGGGGCAGAATTAGGCCAAACATCTCAGTTCTCCCAACCGGCAGAGAACGACTCCTTATAAAAATTTAATTCACACACTTTAAACTGTTTTCTGGAATTTATTCCAGAACTACATGCTATTAGCCAATAAATGTTTTTCTTTTCATATATCACAAACATAAGCTGGGCTAAATTTTACATTTCAATATGTGAAATACGTTCATCATGGACACTCCTTGAAACCACAGAACCCAAATTCAATTTATCAAATGTAATAGCTGACATTTAAAGAGCACTTTAAAGGTTTTCTAAACTCCGCTCATTCACTGTTTTATTTGAAGCTCATATCAGCCCTGTGAAGTGGGTTCTCTTATTGTAATTCCCATTTTACAAGGGAGGATCAAGGGTTTAGATGGCTTGGATCACTTGCCCAATGTAAAAGGGAAGTGTTAAAGGCAGAATTTGAACCTAACTCTTGCTTGATTCTCCTCCACTGCTTTTTCTAACATACCATACTGCCTGTTGTTCCTTCTTGTAAATAGAACAAAGTAAATAATAAATTAAGCATAATTATTTAATTTCTTATTCACAAAAAAAGGACCTTCTGGGTTCATGCACTGTGTTTATGGAGGGTGTTGCTCTTTTTGGTGTGATTACCTCTGGCCAGGTCCAATGGGAACACCAAAGAAGAGAGGCCAGCCACTTTGGGCAGGGATGCTCTGACCAGGAGCGCAGGCCTGGGACAGGCAGGTGACAAGATGACCATGCTCCAGGACTTCACCTGTGACAACCTGTTTTGTTTCAACAACATCAATCTGGATCCATAACAGAAACTTATGGGATGCCATTTTATTTACAATATCTAGCTCACTGGTGTGAGTGGTTGCAGAGGTACCTGATGGATGAAGCATTATGGGTAAAGGATATGGTAAAGTAGAGGGCTCAGAAGCCAGAGAAGAGTGGCATGTAACAGCTTTATTAGTTGCCCCCGAATTTTGATGCCTTGGTTTAGCTGCTAAATTAATGGAGATGCTGGAGGAGATTTCAAAAAGAAATGGTGGATTTTTTGTTGATCACTTTGTAAGATTGTTAAATCAAGTTGCAGTCAACATGTATAAGCAATTGGGCTACAGTGTGTATAGAACAGTAATAGAATACTATTCTTTGAGCAATGGAGGGCCTGATGAAGATGCTTATGATATGAGGAAAGCACTCTTCAGGGACACAGAAAAGAAATCCATTATACTGTTAGCTCATTCTGTAAGACCTGAAGACATCAAATAATTCTAGGCAGTGTTCTTAGGCAGAGAATGCTATAGATTACCTTTTATGAGCAATAATATTTCTTATTGGAAATTGACTCTAAAATAAATTTCAGAGTTGTGCGTACAGGCACATCCTGAAGATCCTTTAGGAGGGAAATAATCACTTCATGTCTCAAAGATTTGAGTAAGAAAATACTTTCTATATGGACTTCTTAGTGTAAACCCCTAAGTTTCAGTCTAGCAATAGCACATTAAAGAAAGTTCTTCACTATATTTCATATGCAATTAAAAACACAGCTAGGTTAAAAGGAAACAAGACATTCCATTGTCATGGTTCACAGTATTAGGTAAGTATTAGGGAAGTATTGGGCTTCATTTTTCTTATAAATTCTGTGCCTAAGAATCACTGCTGCCTCTATTTTCTTATCTTCATATTTGAATAGTTAAGTAAAGCTTTAAAAGCAGTTGTGAAAACTCAAATACATAAAAATGAAATGTATAATAAAACACAAATTCACTATGTGAATGTTGTTTTTTATTAAAAAAAAAAAATAAGAGGGTGCGGCTAGGTGGTGCAGTGAGTAAGAGCACCGGCCTCGGAGTTGGGATGACCCGAGATTGAATCCGGCCTCAGAAAATGAGCACCCACACATAAATAATGACTAGCCGTGTAACCTTGAGCAAGTTACTTAACCCCAATTGCTTTAAAAAAAATAAGAGGCCAGAGGCCACTGGGAAAGCAGAATGTCAGGTGGTTGTGGACAGAGCTGGGGACATGGATTCCCAGGTGGGAATTCAGTGACAACCATTTGGTGAAGATACTAGAGATGGTGTGTGACCTCTGAGCTTCCAGTGACCAACCTATGGAAGATAGGTTATGAATACTATCACCACAGGAGCTGGTGTAGATAATCCTTCATAGGAATGCAGTGAGATGTAGTTTATGGAACAGAGGTGAGACAAAGTTACCTTTCCCCATTTTGCATCCCTCTTGTGACTAGGAGACTAAACATTTCTTTTGGGATGAAGTACAATAGTGCACAGCAAAAGAGTGGAGAGGAATGGAAGTTGGAAAATTCAGAACAACACAAATAACTTTGACATGGCACAGTGGTTAAGCTATTAGACCTGGAGTCAGGATGATTTAGGTTAATCTATGTGACCCTAGACTCTGTGCCTCAGTTTCTTCATCTGTAAATAAGGGCATTAGACTCCATGGTCTCTCAGATCCCTTCTAGCTGATTGGTTTTAATGCAATATTTTTCACTTTCAATTTTACTTTGAAAATGTACTTTAATCTATATTTGAATGAATACTCCTTTTGGATCACTTAAGTTGTGAAAGGCATTAAGACCCTGTGGGATGCTGGTGATCATGATCCAAGTGAATTGTAATTTTTATAGGATTAAGTCATATATTTGGATTAAACAAGAATCCAAGGAGGCATTAATAGGAAAAGCTGGAATACAGTGGGATTGTGGAGGCCCTGTCTGTGTGCATTAAGAGAACCTGAAAAGGGACTCAAGATTTATAGCTTCTAGGTCCTGTTTGCACCTGTGTGGTTACTTGAGCTGGTAGTGTAGGGGGTAGAGTGCCATCTGATGGCTTACCCCTATTAAGTGTCCCAAAGAGCTACTCAGACACCCTTCACTTAGAGCCGATGTATAAAATAAACACTTCTATGACTGGGGGACATAAACTGCTGTCTTTACACAAAAAAACCTAAGTATTAGCTCACTAACTCCATGCCATTATTCCTTAATATCTATGGACCAGATTTTCCTCATTTGTAAAATGATGGGCTGAACTAGATAACTTCTCATTTCTTTTCAATTCTAAAATTCTATGATTCTCGTAAAATACAATCTCATTTCAGCAAGGACCATCATAAATATATAAGAAAGGTTGATCCATTTAGAATAAACCACATGTAATGAACAAGCTTTTACAAAGATTTTCTCTGATTCTTGTTCAATGAATGGCTACTTTGATGAATGAACTTGGGTGTAGGTGGGGAGAAAAAAACTCGACCTGAGATTTTGTCTTGCTGTCAAATAGAAGTGACCCTTCAAATTCCCTCATGGCTCTCTATTTCATCTATCATCCCAGTCATTTAAATAAAATGTCTTTGGGAATCCCTAGCCCACCCCACCCCAACCATTACCACCAACTAACAGCAACAAGGGGATAACAACAGCAACAAATAATAATATCACCATCATACTACTTAGAGGAGAAAATGTTTCTCTGTATATGCAAGCAATATCAACAACCTAGCTAGCTTGCTACTCAGAGGAAAAAAAAGTATTGTATTTATCTATGACACTTTCCCCCTTCCTCAAGTGAACTAAAATATTATTTTTTATATCATTAACTATAGAAAATTTGTTTCTTGGCTATCAGATCCTACAATCTACACGCATGATTTTGGCAATGAGAAAATTTGAAAATGTTGATTTTTAAGCTCCATTCCATTGCAATATTTCTCCTTCTTATCCTCCTTTTCCCTCTATATCTGATTTATTATTGCGACTGGTGGAAAGGACAGATAGAGAGAGGTGAATTTTTCTTTTCATGTCACAGTGATGGAGGCAATCTGGTGCAGTGTACCACCTCATAACCTCTGAGTCAGAAGAGTCAATTCAACTTCAGGTCTATCACTTTCTAGTGGTGGAACTTTGGTAGAGGCTATTTACCTTTATGAGCCCCAACTTGATCATCTGTAAAATAGGAACAGGCTTGTTGTGAAGACCAAATGGGATAGTGTAAAGGAAGTGCCTCAGAAGTACAAAGTATTTTATAAAGGTGAGTTCTTATTATGATGGGCAAGTGGTGGCAGGGAGAGAATACTGTACATACACGCATGTACATACATGTAGATCTTTACAAGCTCTGTCATCAACACTATCACATTTAATGAAAATTACAAATTAATTCACTACCTAAAAGGGAATTTTGATAGTGATAGGAAAATGGAAGTGTCTCAACTATTATGGGGCAAATAAGGAAAACAGAACTGGAGTGTTATAGCTCAAATCAATCACTCATTTCTAGTGTCTGGTGGTAATAATTGTAGATTATTTGGAGTATTTGTATTTAATTATAGAAGATGTTGAAAACAGGAACTAATTATTACAGGTTACACACAGTTCCTAGTCCTTAGTAGGTTCTTGATAAATGTTTATTAATTGAGTGGCATGTTTAAAAAATATCCGTGGTTTGGGGTTACCCTACCATGCTTAGGGACAAATTACTTCAAACCCTTCCAACTTCGATCTCTATAACTCAATTCAAATACACAATTCAACAAACATTCATTAAGCAAAATGAGCCAGGAACTCTGCTAGATGCTGGGTATACAAAAATGAAAAACAAGACAGTCCCTGTCTTCAAAGATCTTATTCTAAGATGGTGGGAAGGATGCACTATTTATATCTATAAACTGGATATGTAGGGTATCCCTATACTATTTTATACAAATGGTTATCAATGATTCTATTACCACTGGAATTCCCAACTTTGTCATAGATGCCTACTGTTGGAGTAACTGTTGTTACACTTTTTATATTATTCCTTCTTATCCCCCTCTCCCCTCCCCTCCCCCCACCCTTTTTGATTGATTCCCCCATCCTCTGCCTCCTAACACAGGAGACCTCAGATTAAGTATATTTCCGTTGCAGCCACAACTGTGGTATCTGCAACTCTCTTAGGATTTCTCAGGGAAGGCCTCCAACTCTCTTGTCCCTGTTCAGGCCCATTTTATAGAATTTCTTGGGTTGGTCTAGCTCAGCAATGCCAAATTCAACTGGAAACAAGGGCCACAAAACCATACAGAAGGATCTCTCCGGACTGCCTACTGACTTGGTTTTAAAATGTAATATTATCTTTGTTTTATTGTATTTATTTTGTTAAATATTTCCCAATTACATTTTAATTTGGTGCAGACTGCACTGGGGAGTGTTGCTGCCTCTGGTCTAGACAACCTCCAACAGAGGTTTTAAAGCTGGGGTACATGGAGTTATTAAAAAGAAAATATTTTGATAACCACATTTCAGTATAATAGGCTTCCTTTGTAATTTTACATATTTCATTTTATGCATTTAAAAACATTATACTGAGAAGGTGCCAGTGTATAGACTTTATCAGATTGCCAAAGGGATATATGATCCAAAAATGATGAAGAACTTTTGCTATAAAATAATGACATTACTAGAATTCTAAGAAACACACAAAGATATAATTTGATGAGCCTTCAGAAGAGTGTCATTTTGCAGTATTTTTTCAGTCGTGTCCAAATCTTTGTGACCACATTTGGGTTATTTTTTTGGCCAAGATACTGGAGCGGTTTGCCATCACCTTCTCCACCTTCACTCCAGAAGATAGTACTTTCTATCCAAAAGTGGAGTAAGGCACTTTGAGTTGCAGTGGGATCCCCATCTCTGGAGGTCTTCAAGCAAAAGGTGGGTGATGGCTCGTTTAAGATGTCTTCTGAGATATTTTTGTTCTGCTCCCTTAGAGTTTAGATCCTAAGATTCTTTGAGGGAACAATCATTGAAGAGTGCACCAGGTGGCAGCACTGAGCTTTGAAAGGCCCAGAACTGGGGGGGGAAACCCAAAGCTTGGGCTAACTCATAATCTCCACAAGAAACTAGGGAGAACAGTGAAATAAAGGTTTGTCCACAGCTATGGTTTCTTGACCTACCAAGCTGACATGCCTCCAAGGAGCGATTGTTTTCAAATGCCTAAAGACTGAGCAAAACCTCTATCTAATAGGGAATGAATGGTTTTGGAGAAAACTGGACATACACCAGATTTGGCAAAGTTATCACCTCTTCACACTTTCCATTTGGGGATATAGACTTAGAATGTGGATCTTCTCTGCCTCTGTAACCTTTATTGGAGTCATTGGGGCAGCATGATGCAATGGCTTTGGAGTCAGCAAATTCTGGTCCTCAATTATGCCCCAGTTACTTAGTAGCTGTGTGAGAGTGGGAGAGTCCCTATCTCATCTCTAACACTGAAGGAGAGAGGGGATTCAATTCAACCATCTCAGCAGTTGTTTCTAGCTTGAAATGTATGATCCTATGAGTTTAGATTTCAGTTTGACAAGCACTGATTCCTGTGGCAGAGAATGCAACAACCAGTTAAAGAGGGTTGGTCAAAAACACCAATGCTAAAAATATTAACAATTCACAATTACAGGGGTGGTTCAAGGTTTACAAATCTTGCTTGATATTATTTAATTACACCGTGGATGATTCAGCTTAGTTAATAAAAGGCCTGTGGGAAAAGGGACCACATTTGCTCAAAGTGGGTTAAGGTCTGGGGGCTAGATTTAACAGACTAAGGGAAAGATAGGGACAAGCTAAAAAAGTGAAAAGGGAAATGAGCCCTAAATTTGCCCAACTTCGGGCACTCCTAGAAAGATAAAAAGTCCTCTGAAGGGAGAGTCTCCTAACTGTTCCACTTGGCTGGCTCAGTTGGTAAGAGTGACGGACTTGGAGTCAGGAGGACCTGACTTACTTACTTACAGAAACCTACTTACTATGGGATCCTGGGCAAGTGCTAACCTCTCTTAGCCACAGTTTCCTTATCTGTAAAAGGGTGATAATAATAGCACCTCCTGCACAGGTTATTGTGAGAATCCAATGAGAAAATATATGTAAAGTACTTTGCAAAGCTTTAGATGCCATGGTCATCTATGAAAGTCAAGAAAAAGAAAAATTGGCCCCTAGTTCCATGCAGCCCCTTTTGTTTCCTCAAGGATAGTGCTGGAAAAACAAGTAGTGCATACTAAGGATTGCATGGTTTTTAAATCCACTAAACACTAGCTTGGGGCAGCTAGGTGGTCCCAAGCCTGGAGTCAGGAAGACCTGAGTTTAAATACGACCTCAGACCCTTACTAGCAATGTGACCCTGGGCAACTTGCTTAACCCTGTTTGCCTCATTTCCTCATATGTCAAATGAACTGGGGAGGGAATGGCAAATCATTCCAGTATCTCTGTCAAGAAAATGGGATCTTGAAGAGTCAGACACAATTGAAACAAATGAATAACAGCAAACATTGGTTTAATGACAGGAGCTCTAAATGTGAGTCTAGTAGCAAACAAGTAGATGTACTTTTGGATGAATTGAGCCACATCCACATCAACACACCATTTATAATGTGAAATCGGAAGACATTAAAAGTTGTAGCTAAATTAAAGGGTTGGATTATGAGCTTTCACAAATAAAATGTGGTAAGAGTCTTATTGAGTGCCCCAAATGAAACCAGGAGCATTATTTCATGTACTACTTGGAAATGTTGAATTGCAACATTCATGTTGACCATCAGCAAAATGGCCTCCTTACCGTTCTTCATACACGGCATCCTGCCTCCAGCTGCTATGCTTTCGCATAGGTGGCCTTTCTTGCCAAGGATACACTCCTTCCTCATCACTACCTCTTAGAATCCCTAATTTTCTTTAAACTCTAGTTCAGGTACCACATTTTACAGGAAGCTATTCCCGATCTTCTAGATGGTGAATGCCTCACTCTAAAATTAACTTGTGTTTATTCTGATGTAGGAGAATCTGCATGGTATGATGCATGGCCATCCAAGAAGACCAGGGTCCAAGTCTCACCTCTGACATGTGCTGACTGAATGAACTCTGTGCAGAACATGATGCCTGGCACACAATAGGTGCTTAATAAATGCTTATTGATTGATTGATCGATTGATCAATTGGACCTCTCAGGGTTCTAGGCAACTCTGTAAGACTTTAAGTTACATAGAAGGTACCATCTTAGATTGGTGGAGGGAGTTTTCTCACCTAAGACTTCTCTACCAATGAAACCACTGGTCTGATCCCTATCCATTATTCTGTATATACTTACATATGAACATATTATTTCTCCATATAGAATATCAATTCCATGAGGGAAGGGATTATCCTATTTATGTATTTGTTCCTCAATACTTAGCATAATGTCTGGCAAATAGTTGGCCCGCAATAAATGCTTTTTGATTTACTGATTGAAAAGTCCACCAGAAGGTAATTGCAGATTATATGTCAACTCTGCAGCAGGAGTAATAAAAGTTAGAAATTCTTTGTAGATCTAAACAAGACCCTCAAGACTAGAGGTTCTTAGCCTGGGCAGCTGGTGGTGTAAGTAGATAAAAGTGCAGGGTCTGGAATCAGGAAGACCCAAGTTCTTATTTCTCAAATAGCTGCATTACTTTGGGACTCTGACTGCTCCATCATGCCCCAAGAAGCTCATTACTGAGATAAACCCCAAATCCTGTAAAGTCTCATCATGCTTAGCACTCTACCTCATCACTACCCTCTGCCTCTCTGGGTGGAGGGTGGGGTCCTTACCCATTTCCCCTTTTTAAAGATAAAGGGTTGGGGACCAGAGCAATTAAGTGACTTATCTCAGGAACACAGACTAGTAAATGGAAGATACAGAAATTGAAATGTTTGTTATTTTTTCTATTATACTACTCTTGTCTTCTCTAATTGTGGTCAATGATGCTCCTAAGCATAGTTATTAATGTTCACTATTCTACTAGTATATTCACTATTCTATGTGGTAGTGAGATCAGATTTGTTTTAGCTGTTTCTTTACCTCTCATAAGCGGTCACTGGTCACATGATATCACCTATTTATGTCCACCATGTATGTACTGCTCTTTGGGTTATCTGTACTTTCACTTCTTATGAATAAATATTAATTTAATTCAAATTATTCACCCTATAGATTGCTTGATGTTACACTGTGGATTTTTGAACAAAGTGATCATATTAGTAATGTCTCTTAAAGAATGTTCCAGGATTGGTAGACATAGAATGTTACCAAGAGAATACTGGTGTTAAAGAGATGGGCGTTTGCTGTAATGAGCCATCTGGAGTCACTGAAAGCCTTGGGCAGTTTTCCAAATGTAATCCTGTTCTATTGCTGCCTCCTACTTCATTCTTAGCCCAATACATTATGTATTTGCATCTGTTGTCCAAGATACACACATTGGAAGATTATTCAACGCACTGCCCACCCAGCTGTGTGTCATAATCTGGAAAATATACATTTTTTTAATCCACTTTGTTTTTCCAGCATGGATGGTTAGACTAATCTCTTTAGCATTAATGTGGTTTCATTGAGCTGCTTTGTAGTACTCCAGGGATAAGATGCAATTAATATGATGTCATTTGTGAATGAACATCTGGAAAACCTTGCCATCAGCCTGAAGTCCTTTTTTGCTTGGGTCATTTTCCAGGACACTGGCATACACCACTGACAAAAACATGTCTTCTTGCATAGCATCTCAGTTGACATCAATGTTCAATGGAATGCTAAACATTGTTATTACTCTGCACTTTTCTTTTACTATATAATCAAATAATTTTGAAATATGTCTAAGAGAGACATTTTATGAGAACCTTTAAAGTTGCCATGGGCTCTACTAAGTCAAAATCTTTAAAGCCTCTCTCTCTGTCTCTGTCTCCCTTTCTCTCTCTCTCTCTCTCTCTCTCTCTCTCTCTCTCTCTCTCTCTCTCGCTCTCTTTCTCTCTCTCTTTCTCTCCCTGTCTCTCTCTCTCTGTCTCTCTCTCTGTCTCTCTGTCTCTGTCTCTGTCTCTCTCACTCTTGCTCTCTCTCTCTCTCTCTCTGAAGCAGATATCTGTTACACATTTTAGCCAGTTGTGTGACCATAAAGGTAAAATCTACCATAGAAAATCAGCTGCAACATTCTGACATTTTCCCCTTCTCTTGTTTTCAGTGGGGATATATTTGATACATAAAAATAATTCTCATAAAGATTTTATAGAGGAAAAAAGCAGAACATTGGTCAATAATTTCTAAGGTCATCTCAGCCTTTTTTGACTAAAACACCATTTAAAATAACTTCCATTTTTTAAAATTTTCTTTTTGTTAAGCCATTAACTTATGTCATTAAGTTATTATGTTAAGTCATCAAAACTATGTTGTAAACATTGTGATAGATACCAGAGCTACAAAAAAAAAAAGTAAAACTGTCTCTATCCCCAGAAAACTTATAGGGGAAAACAAAATGTACAAAGAAAAAAGTATAAAACATATATAAGTTAATTTCCGGAGGCAGGGTATAGGTATAATATGAAGACAGTTTGTTAACCACAAAATGGAGCTTTCCAGAGGCATAAGAAGCCCCATGTTGGGGCTGGTATGGATAAGTAGGAAGAAAATAAGAAGCAGAAGTCAGAAAGGAAGATTCAGGCTAAGCTACTCAATGGGACTTAGAATTATGCATATTCTGAGTCGGGTCATATGGCAGTAGATTCCAATACTCTTCAATCTAGCAATCCTAATGTTATTGTCACTGTGGATTCCTGATAAAAATGTAGATGAGGGCGGAGTCTGCACATGGAACAGATGGTGAGTCCCTAACCTTGAGTCCCTGGGCCCTAGATGCTTATAAAAGGATGGGATATACTCGGAACACTCACCCTTCTATTCTCAGCCAGGTCAGCTCTGCCCTGGGGCTCACTCCAGTGTGGGGGAGAGAGTTCTAGAGGGCCTTGGGTTCTGCATTGGTAGGGTAGGAGCAGAGGGGGGAGGGTCATCAGAGCAGATGGCAAATTCCAGGTTATGCCTAATGGCTGAGACAGGTTGGTCAACTTAGGCCTGGGGTAAGGCCTCCAATACTTAGTCAAATCAGTCTCATCTCCTCTTTGAAATATCTTGAAAACTGATATAGAATGCATTATAATGACTTAAAGGATTAATTCTGAAAGTCCTTGGTTACAAAATATTCTTTCTACATGTGCCATTACTGTATCTTTATATAATATGCCAGGTACAGAGCAGACAGAGTTCAAATTTGATGGCCCATTCACCATTTCCCACAAGAACAAATCATTGTAAAAGTGTCAACACATTTATTCCACTTTGTATTTGTCTATTGCTGTCCTTTCTTAATCTTCTAAATGTTCTCAGGATAATCTGTCTTACATGGATCTCATGCAAAACTTTCCTCTAGCTCTTTTTTTCCCGAAAAAGCATTTTTTCTGGTATTTAGTGAGACAATATTGCTTATAATTTTTTCCATCATCCTCCCTCAATAGTGTTAGTAAATGAATTTGTATTCTAAGCCCAAGATCATAGGCTACATTCATTGTGGAACAGCCCTGAGAGATACAGTCCAAGGATTCTGATTAAATTCTCAATCTCCTCATGTTGAAACTGAGATCCAGGGAAGGTAGATTCAATCCCAGACCTTCTGAATTCAAATCCAGAGCTCTTTTTGTTAAACCACATTGTCTCTCAACTTGTCTGCATGGTATTGCTGAGCTACTAGAAGAACAATGGAAAGGCTTCTAACACATTGGGTAGATCTTTGATGGAAGAATTAGAGGAAAACATAGATAAGAATTACCAACAATGAAGAGAAGAGGAAAAGAGAAAGAAATTCATGTATCTCTCTAAACACAAGTGGCTCCCTCCATATTAGAAACTGGCTTCCATTCCATCCAGAACAGGAATCCTGCATATTTTTCTGCTTCTTTACGCCAAAACTCACTGTGACCACTGCCCACAGCGATGTATGTCTTAATGTTACTGAATAAAGCCCTTGCTGCTCATACATCTATAATCATGAGAGATATAGTCTTTTCCACAACAATGAAAAGCTGTGGAGAAGCTTAAAATTTGTGTCAGTTTGATGAATACCAGCATGGATGAAATCACAGATCTTTCTAAGTTATCAAAGTATAGTGTAATAAGTCCTGTGGGGAAGGCTGAAGCTGAAGCAAGAGAAAACAAACTAAAAATCGTTTATAACATAAAAAACCCAATATTTATTTGAAGGACAGTTAATTTGGAAAATAACTTTCTCTTCAATAAGGACACAAATCTGTTAACTGGCATCTTTCAACAATATTTTTGGTCCTTGAAAGAAAGGCCTTTATAAACACAGTTGTATGCATTCCTTGAGCCTTTGATGAGCCTGTGATCTCCCTGATGTGGGTACTCCTTTCACCAGGACAGATCAGAATCCATCTGTGCAACCCATGAAAGAGAGCTGTTTGCATGTCACCATGAAAATTCTAAACTTATGTCGTCCCAGTGTTAGGGAAGACATTAGTACTCTAAGTCTTCCTTTTGTCATTGGAAATCTGGAATAGAAATCATCACCATCGACAATGTCTCTTTTAAATAGAAAGGCCAAAAACTATAGACGAATGAGAAGACAAATTGCCTTTGGTTTTTTAGGTTGCCTGATGGAAGAGAATATTACTAGTTTGTAAGATCCTTGAGGGGAAGAACCGTGACTGGTTCATTATCAGCTTGATGGTACAGTGGAAAGAGAGCTACTTCTGAAGTCAGGGAGACATGGGTTGAAATCCAGCCTCAGACACCTACTAGATGTGTGACTCTGGGAAAGTCATTGCAATGCTGTCTGCCTCAATTACTTCATCTGTGAAATGGGGATAATAACAGTACCTATCTCTCCCAGGATTGTTGTAAGGATCAAATGAGGTAATATCTGCAAAGCACTCTGCACAGTGCCTGGAACATGGTAGACACTATACAAATGGTAGACAGTATTATTATATCCCCTAAAGAACATTATACAATGACTTGTATATTATAGGAGCTTAATAAATATTTTGTTGAACAAACTTAAGCTTTAGCCATAAACAAAGGTGATGAATATAGTAAAGAGAAATATCAGGAAGCATGATTTGCAAGAGATATATACTGATTGGTTATAACTTATTATTAATTATTATTTAACTATATTTCTTTATTATTTAATGATTAGTTGTTCAATTTAACAATTATTTAACAATATTAGTAATCATTATAATAATATTATTACATAAGACCTGTGTGAAGTCTAAAAAATTTAGGTCCACAATTACTCCAGAACTTAAAAATTAGATCAGGAGTTCTTTATCTGGGGCTCATAGGTGTTCAATAAAGTTGGAGAAGGAAAAAAAACTCTACATTTTAATTTTTACTTAAATCTACTTAAATTTAGCATTTCTTTCAATTAAATGTTTAAAGCAAAACAAACAAAACAGGAATTTGAGGAAGGAGATCCATAATACCAGATTGCCAAAGGGGTCCATGACACAAAGAAAATTCCAAAGAAAATTAAGAAGCCTGGTTTTAGGAGAAAGCCAGAAGGGATTCTGGGAAGATGGTGGAATAAGCCAGGAGATTGCCTGGCTCTCCCAAATTTCCCTCCAAATAACTTAAAACAATGCCTCAAATTGAATTCAGGGTGGCATAAATAATAAAAAGTCAGGGTAAATTAGTTATCCAGTCCAGTGCAATTTAGGAGGATGTTAGGAACACTAACAGCTAGCCTTGGAGGCATCTGTGTCTGTGAAGCTGCAGTTTAGGGAACTTTCACCCTAGTGATGGTAGGGGTGTGGGGTTGGGCAGCTTATGAGGGGAAGATTGCAGAGGCTGCTGCTGGCACTAGACCTGTGGCCCAGGCCCATTGACTGGATTAGAAGAGAGGCCAGTGATGCTTTTCTGGTACTGTGGGGAGTGAAAGCACCTGCAGAATGGGGAGGGTTTTGTCATGACTCAGGGGTGAATTGGAGTACTTGAGGTCACTCATGGACCAAGGTATAAGATGGAAGAACAGTGACCACACCTGGGCTTGGATCATAGCATACTAGAAGAACCAAAAAATCAAAGACTCTCAAATAGAGCTCTGAAAACAGCAACAGGAAAAACCTGAAACCTGAGACATTATCCCCACATCCTGAGAACAGAGTCCAACCCTAACATAAAGTTAACAGACAAAAAATAGGCTGTTTTAAAAAATGAGTAAATGTTCCTTCTTTCTTGTTCACTCCACTGGTTGTAACTCTTCTTTACATCTTGACTAATGTTTAATGCAAAGATATTTGTTGAACCTATATTGGATAGCATGCCACCATGGAGGGGAAGGAGGAAGAGAGGGAAAGGGAGAAAATTTGGAACTCAAGGGATTGTGGAATTGAATGTTGTAAACTAAAGTAAATAAATACATTTAAAAAAAATTAAAAATGAGTAAACAACAGAAAAGAACCTGACCATGGATAGTAACTATGGTAAGAGAGAAGATCAGAATTCAAACTCAAAAGAAGACAATGAAGTCAAAACAGTTACTTGAAAAGCTTCAAAGAAAAATGTAAAATGGTCACAAACCCCCTCCCCCAAAATGCTTGTAAGAGCTTAGAAAGGACTTTAAAAATTAAATGAGAGGTAGAGGGAAAATTGGAAAAAGAAATGAGTAATGAAAAAAAATTATGAACAAACGAAAAAAGAACTTACTGAAGAAAATAACTCCTTAAAATTAGAATGAGCATGGGGAAACTAATGACTTCATAAGGCATCAAGAAATAATAAAAGAAAATCAAAAGAATGAAAAAAATAGAAGAGAACAAGAAATATCTCATTGGAAAAACAACTGACCCAGAAAACAGGATAAATCATATAAAAATTATTGAACTATCTGAAAGTCATAATAAAAAAACAACAACAGTCTAGATATTATATTTCAAGGAATTAAGAAAAATTGCCCTGAAGTTTTAGAACTAAAGGTTAAAATAGAAATTGAAAAAAAAATATCCACCAATCACTGCCTGAAAGGGATCTTAAAGTGAAAACTCACAGGAACATTATAACTGTTTCAAAATTCCCAGATCAAGGAGAAAATATTGCAAGCAATTAGAAAGAAATAATGACAATACTGTGGAGCTACAGTCAGGATAA
Organism: Gymnobelideus leadbeateri; assembly: GCA_011680675.1. Classification (NCBI taxonomy): domain Eukaryota; kingdom Metazoa; phylum Chordata; class Mammalia; order Diprotodontia; family Petauridae; genus Gymnobelideus; species Gymnobelideus leadbeateri. Next base: position 196,946 of record WOXC01008723.1, on the reverse strand, counting down.
CACAAGATTTAGCAGCTTCTACATTAAAAGTCTGAAAAGCATAAAGTATGATATTCCAAAGAGCAATGGACATAGTTTTGCAACCAAGAATAACCTACGCAAAAAAAGCTGAATGCAATCCTGCAAGGGGAAAATGAATATCTAATGAATTAAAGGACTTTCAGACATTCTTGAGGAAAAGATCAGAACTGAACAGAAAATTTGACTTTCAAATACAAGAATCAGGAGAAACATAAGAAGGTAAACATAAGGGATTTAATAAAGGTTAAATTGTTTAATGTCTTACATGAGAATATAGTAGCTGTAGCTCTCAAAAATATTATCTCTCTTAGGGTAGTCAGAATACACATAGAAAGAGGGTTTGGGTTTGAGTTGATTATGATGTTTGCTTTTGTTCAGTCATTTGAGTTATGCCTGACTCTTCATGAACCCATTTGAAGTTTTCTTGACAAAGATACTGGAGGGCTTTGCTATTTCCTTCTCCAGATCATTTTATAGGTGAGTAAACTTAGGCAAACAGGGCTGAGTGACTTGCCCAGGATCACATATCTCGTAAGTGTATGAGGCCAAATTTGAACTCAAGTCTTCCTGATTCCAGACCCAGTGTTCTAGCCACTGGATCACCTAGCTGTCCTTGATTATTATGGAATGATTCTAATAATGAAATTGGGCAGAGAGAGGTAGAATGGAGCAAAATATCTCATAAAAAAAGCATAAAAAAGGGAACTTTTGCAGTGTGGGGAGAGGCAATGCAACAACCTTATTTCCATTGGAACTAGGTTAAAGAGGCAATAACATGGAGGCAATAACATTGCATCTAAAAGTCTCTTTAACTCATAGAGAAATGAGATGACATGGGGATACAAAAAGGGAGGGACTCTTAGCAGGTTGTGTGGATTAGGGAAGCAGTGGTCAGAAATAGAGTTCTGAGGAAGACGGGAGAGAGAGACAGAGAGAAAGACAGAGAGAGAGACAGAGAGACAGAGAGAGAGAGACAGAGAGAGAGAGAGACAGAGAGAGAGAGAGAGAGAGAGAGAGAGACAGAGAGAGAGACAGAGAGAGAGACAGAGAGACAGAGAGAGACAGAGACAGAGAGAGACAGAGACAGAGAGAGAGACTGAGAGAGATCAAGAGAGAGCAAGAGAGGAAGAGACAGAGACAGACAGAGACAGAGACAGAGAAGAGAATAGAGAGAAACAATGAAGAAAAATAGGAAAGAAGGAAATATACAACTAGTAATTATAACTTTGAATGTGAGTGGAATAAACTCACTCATAAAATGGACATGGATAGCAGCATGGATCAAAAATTAGAACCCAACAATATGTTGTTTAGAAGAAAACATTTAAAAATGAGAGGTATACATAGAGTAAAAATAAAATGGCTGGAGTTTACTATTCTTTAGCTAATGTAAAAAAAAAAAGCTGGGGGAGCAATCAAGATCTCAGGCAAAGTTAAAGCTAAAATAGATTTAATTAAAAAATAAGCAGGGAAACTACCTTTTATTAAAAGGTACTATAGATAATGAAGTAATATCAAAATTAAACACATATTCACTGCTACTCTCAAAACTAGATTAATATAATAAAAGAAATAAGAAAAAAGTCAAGGAGAGGAATAGAATCTTAGATGAACTGGATATTATAGCCATCTGGAGAGTTTTGAATGGGAATAGAAAGGAACATTCCCTTTTTCTCAGTGGTACATGGCACCTTTACAAAAATTAACCATATTTTGAGATATAAAGACCGTATAATCAAGTGCTGAAAAGCAGAAGTATTAAATGCATTCTTTTCATTATTGAATTGGTAGAATTCACTTGTAAATCCATCTGGTCCTGATGCTTTTTTTCTTGGGAAGCTCATTTATGATCTGTTCAACTTCTTTTTCTAAAATACGCTTATTTAGATATTTTATTTCTAATTATTTTCTAAAATTTTATATTAGAAATTTTATTTTTAGATTATATTTTAGGTTATATTAGATATTTTATATCTAATTATTTTCTAAAATATTTTCCAATTATTGAATTATAATTCAATAAAATTACATTTAGTAAAGGACAATAAAATACAAATTAAAAATTAATTGGAAACTAATCAAGCTAATCTTAAAATCTTTAAAATGAGTCAAAGAATAAACCAGAGAAACAACAAATTGTTTTATTAAGAGAATGATAATATTGAGGCAACAAACCAAAACTTATAGGATATAGCAAAAGCAGCAATCAGAAGAACATTTATATCTTTAAATGCTTACATCAGTAAAATAGAAAAAGAACAGATGAATACATTGGGTATACAATTTAAAAAATCAGAGAAAGAACAAATTAAAAATCCCCAATTAGACACCAAATTGGAAATTTTGAAAATTAAAGGTGAGATTAATAAAATCTCATGTAAGAAAACCATTGAAGTAATAAATAAAGCTATGAGCTGGTTTTATGAAGAAACAAAAAACACTGGTTAATGAGATTTTTAAAAAAAAAAAAGAAAGAAGAAAACCAGATCATTGGTGTAAAAAATTAAAGGAGTGAATAAAAGATGAAATTAAATAAATTATTAGGTGTTATTTTGCCCAATAAATTTAACAATCTAAGTGAAATGGAATCATACTTACAAAAATGTGAACTGCCTAGATTAGCAGAAGAAGAAACAAAATATCTAAATAAGTGTATTTTAGAAAAAGTAGTTGAACAGACCATAAATGAACTTCCCAAGAAAAAAAGCATCAGGACCAGATGGATTTACAAGTGAATTCTACCAAATATATAAAGATCAGCTGATTCCAATATAAAATAAATTATTTGGAATAATAGGCAAAGAAGGACTTTTACCACACTCCTTTTATGAAGCAAATATGCTGCCAATACCAAAACCAGGAAGAGTAAAAAGAAAGAAAATTATAGACCAATTTCACTAATGAATATTGATACAAAATACTAAATAAAATACTAGCTAGGGGAGTACAGCAATATATCACAAAGATTATACTTTGTGATCAAGTGGGATTTATACCAGGCGTGCAAGGCTATAAGGAAAACTACTAAAATAATTGATTATATCAATAACAAAATCAACAAAAATCATATTATTACATCAATAGATGTGGAAAAAGCTTTTGACAAAGTCAACATTCATTCCAATAAAAACACTTGTAAACAAAGGTAAAAAATGAATTTTTTTTCTTAAAACTATAAGAAGTATTTGCCTAAAATCACAAGCAAGCACTACTGGTGATGGAAATAAGCTAGAAGCTTTCCCAATAAGATCAGGAGTGAAGCAAGGATGATCCTTATCACCACTATTATTTGATATTGTACTAGAAATACAAGCAACAGCAAAAGGAGAAGAAAGAGAAATCGAAGGAATCCAGAATGTGTAATTTAGGTTTAGGATAGGTCAATGTCACTGATTATCAAAAGTCACTATTATATCAAGAGTGTCATGAGCCCCCAACTTTCAGCCTGCTGGGTTACTAAGGATGAGCACAAACCTTATTGAAATTATGATAGTGCCACCCATGGAAAAAAGTTAACATATCTATTAATCCCTCTACAATCTGGCCTATATCTAGTTTTTATATCTAGCTTTTTATTCTGTCTTTTCTATCATATGAACCTCTATTCTATCATACAAACCCTCTATTCTAGGCAAGAAGTTCTACTCAGAATCCTTGAACAAGGCTCACCTAAAATCCAACCTTCTGCAGAAGACTTTCCTCCGAGATTATCTTTACACAGGATACAATTTATTCTGTATATTTCACATTTATAAATATTCCTCCTCCATTATATTGTGAAGTCCTTAAAAGTGGAGACTGTTTTTTTTTCCTTTCTCTGTATTCTCAGTGCTTAGCACAGTGCCCGGCACATAGGGTTTAAGAAATGCTTGTTGACTTGACCACAGTTTTTGCACTTTTAATTCTCTATAGTTTGTGCCATCTCTTCTGCTGCTTAAAAAATGACATACTTCAAGAGGTAATGAGTTCCATATCAGTGGGGGAGTTTAAGCCGGAGTTGGATGACTATTCATCAGAATGCCTTGGAGGGAATTCATATATGAGACAGAGAGTTGGGCTAGAGCCCTCCTAGCCCTAGGGGTTTGATTCAATAATTCAACAAATGACCTCTTCCCTCACCTGAAACCCCTTATTCCTACTCAGAGAAATCCTACCTCTATTCGCACAGTCTATCTCAATCTTCACTTTCTCCATGAATCCTTTCTTGCTTATTGTCAGATAGAAGTGATTATTCCTTCCTTTCAACTAAGCCAGCATTCAATCATGTATCACTTTGTGCTTTGCTTTGGGCTTGTATCTTCTCTTCAACCAGACTGCTTCCTGAAGATTAGGAACTATGACACATCATTTGGTGTGTCTTCTGCAGTGTCTAATCCAGAGCTTGATTTATAGAGGGTGCTCAATAAACATTTGTTGACTGATGGATTCATGCATTCACTCCCCCATTCCTAGCCATAAGTCATTTCAGTCACCAGGTGCTGAATGCTCAGAGTTCTTAAGGAGCAGTGGGAACAGAGTCAGGCAAAGGAGGAACAATGAGAAAGAGGAATGTGGTATAGATTGCAGCTATCTATATGGTGTGGATGTGGAAGGCATTTGGAGAAAATTGTCTTGTAAGAGGTAGTCAAGGTTGGGTGTGACCCCTGCAACTGAAAAGGTGGAGGCTGGTAAATCATTTGAATTCACGAGTTTCTGAGCTGCAGTGGGTTAAGCTAATCAGGTATCTTCATTAAATTCAGCATTAATATGATCAGCCTTCAAGGGAGTGGGGGTAACAAACAGGCTGCTTAAGGAGGCACAAATCAGCCCAAATTGGAAATAGAGCATGCCAAAGCTTCCATGCTGATCAGCAGTGGGAATAGACACATGAGTGGCCACTGCACCTACAGCCTGGATGAGATAGGGAGATCTGGTCTAAAAAGGAAATGAAAAGGAAAAGATAAGTCTACAAGATTCCAAAGGATAACAGAGATGTTTATCAATGACCAAAAGGACTAGAGTTAGGCATACAACATCTCAGAGTTGGATGAGACCTCAGAGGCCAACTTAGTCCAATCCATCAAGAATCCCACTCTAGAAAACCCTTCAATAAATGGTCATCCAGACTACATTTGGAAACTTCCCATCCATGGCTCAAGGCTACCTCTTTATCAAAGTTGATTCTGAATCACTGGGGGTCTGACTCTAGGGAGACCTCATTCCTTTTATGTTTAGGCAGTTCCCTGTACCTACTTGAAACTTCTTGAATTAATCAGCTAACTTTACTGAGCATGAACACTCTGCTTATACATTAGTAAAATTGTAAACCCAACTTGCCCTTACAACTTTTTAAGTCCCAGCCTACCATGAAATATTCTACATGAAGCCTAGAGCCAATTTGGGGGGAAAGAGGGTTGGAAGATTTTATTGTTATTCTGCAATTGGGCATTTCTAGGGAATCTTCTCTGGCTAGTTTTGTTCTCTGAACTTAAGATGTTTGATGGTGTTTCTTTCATTCTTCATAGGCAGACTTGGCCCATCCCACAAATCTAGCACAAAGTCTCCTTTGGTTCTGCTCCATGCATCAGAGAGTTTTAAGGCTGCTATTAAAACACCACATGGAAAAGCTTTGCTGGGAATTTTACTCCATAGAGAAACCACAGAAACCACTACACACCTTAACCATCTCCCCACCCCCAACAGACGGGTAAAATTACCCCTCTAATAAGTTCGTACAATCCAACTAGTTTTATTGCTTGGAGCAAAATCTGAGGTCCAAAATGAACTTCAGAACATAAAAAATAAGGCCAACCTCAAAAGAAAGCAAGCTCCTCTGGGTTTTCAAACAAATATTACATATCAGAGGCATTCTTCTGGTCAGGCAGAGCTAAGAGGAATATTGCTAATTGCCCTACAAATGTAAAATTTGAATCAGGGCTCACCTCAATGAAAGGGAAACTCTTTTCATCATCAGAAATTAAGAGCTAAAGCTTGGCCCCTGAGAAGAGATGAGAAAATATCCCTCTTTGAAGAAGTGGGGGCAACTATGGGTCTGGAACACGACATTTGTTGTCAGAAAGGGTTGATGTGTTTGGATGGTTTTGCTGACCTGCTTTTTTGTTCTTTTAACCCCAGTGTATTTCTTGGTTTCTTCCTTCTTCCCAGCAAGCCAGTGAGAACTGATTCCTCTTTCCAATGGGGGCAATGGAAAGAGCATTGGGTTTGGAGTCAGAGGATCTGCATTTGAATTTCAGCACAGCAACTTGCAACCCATAGGGCCCTGGGAAAGTCACTTACCTTTTTTTGGCCTCATTTTCATCATCTGTAAAATTAGGGGGTTGGACTTGAAATATAAAGATGGAAAAACAACATAGTTCCTACTCTCAAGGTGCCTATAATATAATAGGGATGTGGAGGAACAAAGAACTAAGATACAAGGTAGAATGAAGTAAAGGCAAAAGAAGGGTCTAGACAAAATGCTTTAAGAAATGCTAGGCCAGAGAGATCACTTTCTTTATTTTTTAAATTTTTTTTATTTTAAGCAATTGAGGTTAAGTAACTTGCTCAAGGTTACACGGCTAGTCATTATTTGTGTGTGGGTGCTCATTTTCTGAGGCTGGATTCGATCTCGGGTCATCCCAACTCCGAGGACGGTGCTCTTACTGTGCCACCTAGCCACCCCCGGAGAGATCACTTTCAGGTGGGAGAATCAGAAAAAGCTTTCTCATCTCCGATGTTTATCAGATAGTTTGCAAATCAGATGCTAGTTAGAATTTTGAATAACCTTGGGCAAGGAAATTAACTACTTTGGGTCTCACCATTTATAAAATGAGGGAGTTGAAGTAAATGACCTCTGAGGTCTCTTCTGTTCTAGATCTATGGTCCTGTGATTTCTTCTGCTTGGCCCTGGAACTAGTGCTGAACTGAGATTAATTAGTGGAAGTCATAGGCAGACAAATTTGGCTCGATAACAGAAAGCATTCACTAAGTATTAGAGCTCTCTAAAAATGGAATGGTCTATCTCAAAAAGGTGGTAAGTTCTCTATCTTCAAAGGTGTTTAAGCAGAGGTTGGAAAAAACAATTGTTTTACTTTACAAAAGTTTACTTTCTATTCTTAAATTCTATGATTCTCATGCAGAGAGGAAGATCCATGGGAGTGAGTGCATTCAGGGAAGGCTTCATTGAAAATGTGAGGCATAATTTGGGCTCCAAAGAATGACTGGTATTGTAATGGATTAAGGAAAGTTGAGCAAAGTGAGAGGGGGAAGAGAAGAGGTGGAATTTCTGAAGAGGACAAAGGCATATGCAAAATCACTACTTGATTCTGTAGTTTTGAATACTTTCTCCACATCACAATAAAAGAGCCTTATTGAGTTGCTATGGCCAAGAACCCCCCTCAGCACTCAGTGACCAACTTTTGGTGGATGATCTTCACTTGGCTTGCCTTCAGGTGATAGACATATGGCAAAGTCTAGACCTATATCAAAGACCTTTCTGATTTGGTAGGACCTGCCAGGATTTATTTTGTGCTTTTGAGAACCTACTATCACTTCCACACAAAACGGAACAAAGTCAGCCAGGCAGGACTCAACATGGTATTCAATCAACAGAGGGCTCATGTGGGGTGAGATTGATAAAAGAAAATGTTGAATAAGAAAGATTAGAAGGCACATTTTGAAGAGTTCTGAGTGCCAGGCAAAAAGTACTTTTGGACTTTAACTTGTTGGCAATAGGAAGTCACTCAAGGTTATTCCTACACTGAAACATAGACAAGATTTGCTGTATCTTGGCAGACTTTTTCCTAGGATATGGCTCAATTCACACTGAGACTGGGACAGGCTAAACATATGCATTGTACTAATGTTTTATGCTTTCCTTTTTGTAATAAAATGTCACATATAACATCTAGGTGGGTATTTTGATATACTTACTCATTTACTACTTCCAAAGCCATTCAAATAATAAATTGTTGCCCAAGAAATAGAACTGAAATGTGATCTTATGAAAAGTCCACTCTATTAACATTTTTCCAAGCAACTCAGTTGTTTTCATTGGCTTTTATGAAAATGATCTTTGCAAAAATTGGCAATTTGTTTAGTAAATATTAATGAAAGTCTGTTTCAGAAAACAGTCATAAAAATTCCAACCTCCTTTCAGAAAAAAATGGTAGTTGCCAGACATCAGTCTTCAGTTCATATCATAGACATTTCCAGTAAGTCTTAAATACACACTAACATGTGCCATAGCTTTACAGTTCAGGATAAAAAACACTCTGAAATCTTTCACTGCTCTGAGGAAATTGGTCAGAGATTCTGTCAAACAAAAATACATTTCCAGTTTGATAAACTATAATTCAAGCACTATCAATTGCTACAAGAAAAGATATTTTCTTACATTCTTTTATCTCTTTAAGCTTAGTTTATCATCATACCAGTATTGTACATCATGATATTTTCTGTAAGGGGAGTAGGGTGTCATAAATTAAGACCCTTTGGAACTCTTCAAATTCTGAACAAGAATTATGGGTTTGGTTCAGGATTGTCAGGATCTACATTACTACAGCTTAATTGTGCAAAAAGCCAGTGGCTATGACTATGGCCAAGCAATACGGTAAATTTTCAAAGAGCAGAGAAAATGCTATGCCATCGAAAGGTTCCTAAAGGGGACAGCTCAAGAAGAAAATAGCCTAAACATAACTGGCAGACAGGTAAGTATGACACCCCTGTTAAGAGAGAGCTCTTATTAGGAGGACTCCTCAAGTGCCTAGACTACACAAATTTGGCACTCAATAAATGCTTATTGATTGATTGAGTGACTGAGTGACTCCTTTGGAGCATGTGGAAGAAGTAATGTGCCTTCCTCATAGAAACACTTAATAAATGCTTGTTGAATGAACCGGATAACTTCTGAACAAAGCTTTTGCCAGGTAGGAGGGAACACATAGACTGGAGACAGACACCAAGCTGAATGTGGGATATGCAAAGAGATCTGGGCATCTACAGAGCCCCTGCAGGGAACCATGTGCATGGAGGAACCAGCAGCAGATGGAGACGATGATGAAGTACCAGGGGTGTGAGAGGGGTGAGCAAACCCATGGACCTTGCCCTCTGTGCAACTTAGTAAAACAGGGAGCCAAGTGCACCAAGGATGGAGGAAGCATTTAGCCACAAAAACTAACAGGACCTATCTTTTGCTGGCACAGTGAGGCATGTGGACTCAATGGGTACTGAAAGAATGTGGGGCACCCACAAGGGGAGGGTCACTTGATAGCCTGTTGATAGGAGAGGAGAATTTTCCTGAGGTGCTTGAAAATAACAACAGTAATAATAACAATAATAATAGCATTTCTATCTTTAGGACTGAAAAAGATCTTGGGAATTCTAGCCCTACCCCCTCATTTTGCATATAAGTAAACTGAGGCCCAGAGAATTACAGTTAGTGTCTTGCCAATGTTCTCACTGGTAGTAAAGGGCAAAGGCCAAGTGTGAAGTCAGATTCTCTACCTCTTGAACCAATGGCCTTTCTGGTACACCAGGATGTTGTCCTTTTTAAAATTTTAATTTTTGCATTTTCATCTGGCTTTTAAATATTTTCCATACTGATGCCACATTGCATTTAAAATGGACTCAGTCTTTTCCCCAATGTCAGCAGAAACATTTCAGTCATGTGACAGATTTCAGTACACTTATGGCAGCCTGGTAAGTCTTGAGTCTATGCTTGGTTCTCTGATGGAGGGGGAAAGAGGAAAGGAACAAGCATTTATTAAACATTAGTAGAGGTTTAATCAGTAGATGTGCCATGCACTATGCTAAGAACTTATAATGTTATTTCATGTGATTCTTAAAACAATTCTGTGAGATAGATGCTAGTATTATCCCTTTTTCACAGCTGAGGGAGCTGAGGCAGACAGCCGGTAAGGGATTTGCCCTGAATCACACAGCTAGTTTCTGAAGTCAAGCTTGAATTTAGATCTTCCTAACACCAGGCCAGTGCTCTGCCCATTGAACCCCTAGTCTTGGCTTAATCTGCAACAGTCTTCAGGGCACGAGGTTGATCAACTTTTCTAGATCCAATCTAAGCTCAAAGTCAACTGAACCAGTGAAGGTCCATATCAAAACATCTTGCTATCATCATATTGTGATTTTGAGATCAGATTAAAATCACCCACGACTTAGCTCAATAATCCTTCTTGCCTATCTAAAAAATATTCTAAATGAATACCTCTGCCTCAAAGCTGACTGCTTCTCCCTCAAAATGCTTAGGTTTCTACCTAAGTAGCAACACCATATGGCCAATGGTAGGAAATGGAAAGATTTTCATTTTTTCTGTATCAGAGCACTCATGGACATTCTAGTGTTGTCTGAGACCATAAAAATAATTCCGTTTTGCATACAGCATTTCATACCAAAGTGTACTTTCTTAATTGGGCTCACCAATGTTCTTAAGTAAACATTTTCTTATTATTTTAAAAAAATCAAATTTGAAATGAAGATATAATGCACAAATCAATTAAATGTTTGTATACTATGGGTCATAATACAGAAGTAAAATGTCGATTTGAATTGTAAAATCGATTGCTAGTAACTTAATAATTTGTTATTGATTATTGATGAAAAATCATTCATCTACCCTCCACAGAGGAATATATAATAATAGTTTGCTGGTTTTTACATAGTGCTTTGGGTTCCATATATATAAGTATGTATATGTGTATATTTATATATATCATATTTGATCATTAAAAATGAGAAAACCAAGGCTCAGAGCAACGTCTCACTTATATCTCTCTCTCCACTCACATAACCACTACCCTAATTTCTTGCCCTTGTTACCACCTGACTCTACAGTTTCAATTGCCTCCTAATTTGTCTCCCTCCCTCAAATTTCTTTCCTCTTCTCCTCACCTGCCAAAGTGATTTTCCTAAAATAAGCATCTGACTTTGTCCCACTGCTACTCAAAGAATTCAAATTGCTCTCTATCTCTAAGATAAAATAAAAACTCCTCTAGTATTTAAAGTATTTTATAACCTGGCCCCAAGCTACCTTTCTGGCCATATTACACATTACTCCTGCTTCTTGGATTCTCTAGCCCAAACTATTTTATTTAGCCTTGATGCTAGCCCTACAAACATTCTGTTCCTTCATAATCCATGAGCTATCCCACTCTGCATAGCAGTTATTCAAACATCTTTGCTCTTCAAACTTCACATAGCACCTTCTTCTCTCCCCCTTTCAATGGAGGACCTTAACCCATATTTCACTTTATTTCACAGAGAACTCCTTTTCCCTACTCATCTCACCTCCTTTAGATATCTTTGACCATACTCTGTTCCTGCACTACAGTCCAGAGATGAAGAGATGATGCTTCCTGCCAAATCCAGCTCCTCTAGGTGAACCCTAAAATTCATCCTTTCTAACTTCTCTAGCAGATTCTTCCCCATATTCAATTTCTCCTTATCTATTAATTGGTTCCTTTTCTGGTGCCTATAAAATTGCTTGTGTCAGCTTCATCCTTTAAAAACAACAAACCCACCCTTACTCAATCCTACCTTTCCGACTAGCTCCAATACTTCCTTTCCCTTAATAAATAAACAAACTCCTTGAAAAAGTCATTTTCAATAGGAGATACCTCCCCTTCCTCTCATCTGTCTTCTAAACCCTCTGCAATCTGGCTTCTTAATAACCCATCATTCAAATGAAACTACCTAAAATTGACTTCTTCTCCCCTCTCTCCCTAATAATTCTGTTTCCTCCCGAGCTCAACTTATCAGACACCTTCTACTTGAAGTCTTTACTTTTTTCCACCTGCCACTAGTGCCTGATCCCTCCTCACCCAAATCTTGTACATATATGTCCACATAGTCATACATACACACACATAAGCACACTTCCTATTATAGAATCCTTGATGGCAGGGGCAATTTTGTTCTTGTCTTAGCATGTTTAGAGTCCAGCAAAGTTCTTGGCACATGGTAGATGCTGAGTAAATACTGTTTGATTTAATGATATGCTCATGTCTTATAGACCTCCTTCCACTAAATCATAATTCTAGGGTTACTACTTGAGTGGTAATTATTTTCTCCACCATTTTTAAAGTGACTGGCCAATATATGCCATAACTACTATGTAGTAAGAGATATTAAGCGTAGTAAGCAAAACAGATTTCCTAGAAAAGTGGATAGAATGTTCAGTCTGGAATCAGACAGACCTTGGTTAAAATCTCACCTCTAGCACATACTGGGGAAACATGGTGGCACCATGGGGCACAGAGCACCGGGCCTGGAGTCAGGAAGACTCCTCCTCCTTGAGTTCAAAAATGGCCTCAGACACATACTAACTGTGACACCGTGGCCAAGTTACTTAACCTGATTTGCCTCAGTTTCCTCATTTGTAAAATGATCTGGAGAAGGAAAATGCAAACCAGTCCAGTGGCTCTGCCAAGAAAACCCCCAAAGGGGTCACAAGTTGGATATGACTGAAATCACTGAACAACAACAAGGTGCTTACTACTAGTGAACAAGTCACAAGTGGCAAGTCACTTAATTATCTTTGAGGCAGCTAAGGTGGTCCAGTGGATAAAGCACTGGACTTGCACCAAGGAAGACCTGAGTTCAAATCTGGCCTAAAATATTTACTAGCTGTTTGACCCTGGGCAAGTCACTTAATCTCTGTTTGCCTCAATTCCCTCACCTGTAAAACGGGGGTTGTGATAGCACCTGTGCCCCAGGGTCATTGTGAGGATTAAATGAGATATTTGTAAGATGCACTGCAAAACAAAGCTATATCAACTACACCTTTATTGTGCCTTGAGCAGTTTTCAGAGACATCTACTAAGTGAGAGGTAGTTTGTGAACTATGTGGGGTGCTCTATGAATTAAAACAAGGATTCACTAGAGATGCTCGAGGTGGGTAGTCAGCATGTGTTACAAACTCAGATTGATGTTCCATCTGCCCAGGAGAACCCAAAATAAAGCATAAAAGAAAGTCTATAAAAATAAGTTAGGGAAGCAGATGTTTTCCTCTATGAGCCCTCCTGCAGTCCAAGAGCAACTCAAGGTTAAAAAATGCTGCTGAGCCCTGGGAATGGAGAAGGGCAGGAAGGAGAAGAGAATCCACTTACATAAATCTGCTAAGCAGCATCCCCCTTAAGGATTAAGCCGGGGCCTGACACACTCATAGAGACCTAGAGCTAGAAGGACCCATGCAAGTTTTCTCATTCAACCCTCCCTTTATTGAGGCACAGGGAAATGGGAAGTAACTTGCCCCAGATCACACCATTAGGGGCAAATGAAAGACTAGAATTTTGTCATTCTTTGTTCTTTCTTCCTCACCTGAAGCACAGCAGCTCTGTCAATGAACAGTCAATAGAAAGGAAAGGCATTTGATAATCTGATAACCGATTGTGCCTTTTTGGGGGGAGGGGCATTGGGAAGCCACGTGATGAAATCTTATCCTTGCCCAGGGGTGGGGAACCTGTAGTCTCCAGGCCACATGAGGCCCTGTAGGGCCTTGGGTGAGGCCTTTTAACTGAGTCTGAGTGTTACAGAACAGATCCTTTTATTAAGAGGATTTGTTCTGTGAGGTTTGGATTCGATTAAGGACCCAGAGGGCCACAGGTTCCCCGCCCCCATCCTTGCCTACATCACTTCAGTGAACATCCTTATGCAAAGACAAAGAAATATCTGAGCAATCCACAGTATCACATAGAGCTGCCAGCTTACTTCAGTGCCTGAACCAGACATGGGCTGCATGTCAAGCAAGGAGATGGGAAGGTTAGAACAATGTTTCCTTCTGCTACTAGGGGAATGTGTTCTGTCCAGTGCATGGAGGAGAAGGGAACTCATTCTTTGTAACTAAAACTTTGACACTATGTTGAATTCTAGCTTTTTCTAGTAATGAAAAAAAAAGATTTATTAGAGCTGTACTGTTTATGCAGGACCAGGAAATCTAAACAAGTTTTAAAGGGTCTTAAGACAAGGAAAAAGAATGCCTTTAGCTTTTTCCACATGACTAGGAAAATTACAACTTCATATTTGCAACCCTTGACTTAATACAGTGTCAGCACCTCCATGAAACACTTCTGTCCAGCAGTTTATAATTCAAGCAGAAAGGTTCACTCCAAGTCAAACTTTGGCATCCAAATGCTTCAAGAAAATGGAGGGAAAAATAGTGTGGTCTAAGTCTAAGTTATAAAAGTACATGGAAAGGGGCATTTATAGAAAACTTCGAAAAATATTCCTGAGAATCTGAGACCATAACTGAGGATTACTGAATTGAGACCCCATATTTCAGAAGGTTAAAGTAACCCAGGACTCCATCATTTCATTCCATTAATACAGGACTTGTATGTTATAATTGCTTCCATAAAGTCCTATGTTAGGACTAACTCCTAAATTTAAAAAATTCCATTCATGGAAGAAAAAAAAGATGCATTATTATGGTTTCAAGATAGAATTCATGTGGAGCTCTAATCGAAAGGTAGCTGATCGACTCATTATAGCTCCTAAGAAAATATTGTGTAATGCTCAGACCACATCTGGAATACTGCATGCAGTTCTAGATGCTAAACTTTAGAAAGGATGTTGAAAACCTGAAGATCCTCTAGGGCAGGGGTAGGGAAACTGTGGCCCTCTAGATCTTTAAGTGTGGCTGTTTGACTGAATCCAAACTTCATAGAACAAAATCTGTTCTGTAAAACTTGGACTCAGTCAATAAGCCACACCTGAAGACCTGGAGCACCACATGTGGCCTTGAGGCTGATCTAGGGGCTGTTGACCAAATTGGTTAGTGGACTGGATATCACACTATTCCGAATACTGGCTAAAGGAACCAGGGATCCTTAGGATCTAGAAAAGAATGGTCAAGGTGCGAGGGAGCACAGGATCTGTCTTCCAATATTTTAAAAATCATTATAGTAAAGAGGGGTTAGATATGTTTCTTGATCCCATGGGACAGAACTAAGAGCAGGGGGTAGAAGCTGAAGAGGATGAATACCTTCCCAACCCTAAAAAGTGGGCTTTCAACAACAGCTGTAGAATCCCGAGGTCTCTTCCTCCTCCTTCCTCATCTCCCTCAATCCATTATAAAGCATTCGGAGATAAGACACACAAGAGACACACTTCCTACCCTCAGGAAGTCTAAAATCCTAGAGGAGGAAAACCAAAGCAGCTACCACACATCCCAGCTTTTATAGGATAATGCTGGCTTCAAGGAGAGGGAATGTACTTCTAGCAATGTTTTGCAAGAGACATTTCTTTCTGCTGACAATGTGTTCCATTTTTTAATAGTTAGATCACCACCAGAGACTCATATAGAGACATAACTATAATATTAGTTAGTATATATTAAACGAATAAGGAAAATCCAAAGAGCTGTGCTAATTTGTAGGATTATCTTTGGCTGGGGGTTGGGGGATGAGAGAAAGAAGGATAAGAGGTCTGATAGTAGAAGTGGTATTTGATATGCATAAGATTTTAACAGGAAAGGCAAAGAGGGGTTAAGCATTTACTATATGCCAGACACTGTGCTAAACACTTTTACTAGTATGTTCTCATTTGATCCTTGCAGTAACTCTGTCAGGTGGGTGCTAGCCTCATTGTACAGTTGAGGAAACTGAGGCAAATAAAGTTAAGTGACTTGCCCAGGCCAGTAAGTATCTGTGTTCAGATTTAAACTCATAACTTTAGGACCAGCACTTTACTCACTGCACCATCTCCTGCTCCCAAGATGAAGGGAATGCAAAGAACGTCCAGTGGTTTATGGCCTGACGGGGTTGGGGTTAGGGGCAGGTAGTTTGGTTTATGTTGCTGTCTACATCTATGCCCCTCTATGAACAAAGTCTAGTAGCCAACCCTGCTGCACAGGGATCTATGGTACCAACCAAAACAAGAAGACCTGAGTTATTGGATGGGGGGAGAGATAGAGTCTGAATTCATTCAGTACACAATGTACACACTCTTTTCTATGATCAGAAAACAATAACTAGTTCACATTTGTAAACTATATGTAGGTTGTTAGGTCTTTTAATCTTCAATCCAATAAAACTCAACATGCCTTTATTACATGCCTATGTTCTGTGTTACACACCAGAAATAAACAGAAATGAAATAAAAATTGCCTTAAGGAATTTATATTCTACTGAATCCTCACAATAGCTGACTGAAGAAGGGTGCATATAGTCATTTGATACACGCAGAGGGTGACTGATTTGTTCACTCTCAGCTCTTTCTACTATAATATCTTCAATTCAGTACAAGAGACATTTTTTTAAAAAGCGCCAAATATGTTTGAAGCACCGTGCCAAGCATGGAGCAAATGAAAGACGTCTATGACCCCAAAGAGCTCGTATTCTCTTTTCTTTCCAGTCCGAAGAAGGGTCACGTATATCCTCTGTATTGCCAATTACTCAGTAGAAGCCATTCTTCAGTTGACACGCTATGGATGTTTCCTTAGGATCAGCTCTGAGGATTCCAAAGTTAGAACAGACCTCAGAAGTCACGTGGGCCAATCCTTCACCCCAATCAAGAATCCCATCCTCACTGACCATCCGGCCCAGTTAGACGATCTTAGCACTGGCTTTATTTTCATTGTCTTTGTAGCCTCAGTGCCTAGCAATGTGTCTGACACATTGGGAGCCTAATAATTAAATTAATAATTAACTACTTGCTGAACTGAATTAAACTCATTACCTTCAAAGACACCCATCTCAGTTCTAGTCACTAACTAAACTTGGCATCATGTCACTTTTGCCTCTATGATTGCCATCCATTGCTTCACCCTCTGTCCCCTGGAACCAAAAAGAGCAAAAGTCTTATCCCTCTTCCCCTTTTGCTTCACATCCCTATCTCCTTTAATCCATTTTCCTAAGGCATAGTCTCTCCTTAAGAATACTGTTCTCACTGTATTATTGTTCAGTCAAGTCAGAACCATTTGGAGTTTTCTTGGCAAAGATACTGGAGTGGCTTACCATTTTCTTTTCTGGTTCCAACTTCAACTTCTCCAACAGGTGAGGAAACTGAGGCAAACAGGGTGAAGTGATTTGCCCAGGTCACACAGCTAGGCCTACCATGTTCAAGACTGTACCAGTTCTTAAGATAAAACTAAAAGTATCTTACAGCTCACATACTCCCATCCCCCCATTTTTTTAAAGATGAGGAAGCTAAGGCCCAAGGAAGTTAGATGACTTGTTACAAGACTAGTTAAACGACAGACGTGAGATATGAATCCAGGCCTTATTCCAAAGACAATTCTACTGCACCCTGCTGAAGTCACCTGACTCAATTCAACAATCTAGATGTGTTCTGAACAAAGCAAAGCAATGCTGTCAAAGTCCTCTCTTTAGACATTGTACTTCAGCCATTAGGTTTTTATTTTATTTTTTAAGTTTTTCATTAAATTATTTAATTCATTACATTAAAAAAAAAAAGTAGACAGCCTGCTCCAGAGGCCTACAAAGTCGGATTCCAAAAGAAGTCTGGGGGACCCAAAGAAAACCCTGGGCTTAGGCCCCTGCCATGACGTCAGCATGAATGGGGGCGGGGTCTGGAACCACCTGCCTTGCCCCTCAGCTTTTTTAATTTTTGGTAGGGAGGGAGGAGCAGAGTGAGAGCCTTTAGAAGGAGCACAAGGGCTAGCGGCAGGAGGGGTTACCGGGCATCCTGAGCGCTGGGAAGCCGCTAGAGGATAGACCGGCTCCGGCGGAGGCTTACCTGGTTAAAGGGAGCGGCAATGAGGCCGGGTTCCCAGGTTTTGGAGGCTGGTACCCCCGACTTGTCTTTATCTCTCTTGGGTCCCATGCAAAGGGCTGGGGAAGCACAAGCTTCTGGCTCTGGTGAAGGAGTCTGAGCGTCCCGCTTCCATGGTAACCAAAGCCCCGCCCAACCCTGCTTTCCTTACCCCCTCCCCACCCAGTCCCATTCTAGAGCCCTGGCTCAACTGCTTCGGTCTCCCCAAGCAACGGAGAGGTGGCCTTAGTAGCTGCCTACGCTTGGGTCAGGCAGCCTGGGAGTGGGGAGACTAGGGTTTGAATCTTGCCCCCTCCAGGACTAGCTGTGTGTCCTTGTCGAAGTCACTGCCTTCTCTGGCTTCGGTTTGCTCAGTCGTAAAATGGGAAAGGGGGTGTTGGGAGAGGTGATCTCTCAGATGCAGAAGCTCAGTTCGAATAGTTTGCTTGGGATCTTGTGTGGACCCCCCCCCCCCACTCCCGCCCCAACACTGCCTCTGCAGTCAAAGTACAGTGATTCCAAAGCTCGGACCATCGATGAAAGCGCACGATGCCCAAGCAGCCGGTCCCTGTTCCTGAGTTCACCTTCTCCTGGGAGCCTCAGCGCAGGCATAAAGCTTTGTCCTGGGGACTCAGGCCGTTTTTAACCCAAGGGGGATGGATGTGAGGTGCAGTGGAGGAGAGAAGGAGAGGGGAGGATGTAGAAGAGAGGGAGGAAGAGGGGGAGGGGGAGGAAGGGAGGAAGAAGAGGAAGGGGAAAGGAAGAGGAAGAGGAGGGGGAAAGGAGGAGGGGAAAAGGAGAAGGAAGAAGAGAAGGGGGGAGGAGGAAGAAGGGGAGGAAGAAAGGAGGAGGGGAGAAAGAGAAGAAAGGGAGGAGGAGAGAAAGTAGAGGAGGGAAAGAGGAGGATGACTGGGAGGAAGGAAGGAAGAAGAGGAAGGGGAAAGGAAGAGGAGGGGGAAAGGAGGAGGGGAAAAGGAGAAGGAAGAAGAGAAGGGGGAGGAGGAAGAAGGGGAGGAAGAGAGGAGGAGGGGAGAAAGAGAAGAAAGGGAGGAGGAGAGAAAGTAGAGGAGGGAAAGAGGATGACTGGGAGGAAGAAGAGAGAAGAAAAGGAAGGAGAGAGGGGAGAAGAAGAAAGGAGGGAGAAGGAGGGGGAAGAAAAAGAGGGAAAAGAGAGGAAAGAGAAAGAGAAGGGGGATGGGGAGAAGAGGGGAAAGAAGAGGGAGAGGATAAAGGGGAAGAAAAGGGGGAAGAGGGAGAAGAGAGAGAAGAGGGAAAGGTAGGGAAAGAGGATAGAAGGAAATAAGATAGGCAGCATTACAAAAGAAACCAATTATATTGAAAGTTATTTTAAAAAGCTTAAACAAATTCGTGGACCCCAAGTAAATCACTTGTGACTCTTCTTGACCCCATTTAGGGTTTTCTCAGCAAAGATACTGTAGTGGTTTGCCATTTCCCTCTCCAGCTCATTTGACAGATGAGGCAACTGAGGCAAACAGGGTTATATGACTTGCCCAGGGTCACACAGCCAGTAAATGTCTGAGGCCTGATTTGAACTCAGGAAGATGAGTCTTCCTGACTCCAGGTCCAGTACTCTGCCTACTGCACCACTTAGCTTCCCCAACATTTTTGTAGCATGTTCTATGTGCCAGACACAGACAAAATGCTTTACAATTATCTAATTTAATCCTCATATCAATCCTAGGAGGCAAGTGCTTTTATTATAGCAGTTGAAGAAACTGAGGTAAACAGAAGTTAAGTGACTTGCCCAGGGTCACACAACCACTATGCATCAGAGGATGGATTTGAACTCAAGTCTTCCTGACTCAAGGCCCAGTGATACACTGGGCTCTAACAACAGTCAACTAGATGTAGCAGCAATCACCCCAGCATCCCCCAAATGGCTGCCAACACAGGTTCTTAGATCTGCTTTTGTAAAGGAAAGCAACTCAAAATCAGTTAACAAGCTTACTTTAATCAAACAAACATATATTACCTAGTTCAGGGGAAAAAATCAGCACCCCAAGCTTCAGAATATACAGACAAATCAAATAGACAGGTTTCCAAACTGTCCACCCATTATATCAATACCAAATCACAGTTACCAGAGAGGGAAGCATCAACATCTGGGTCTTCAAAGCCGGGGGGCTCTCAACCTGCCCAGAGTCTCATCTGGTCAAATCACACAACACTTCTCAAAGTGAGCCCCAAAGTAAAGCCTCCCATCAGGGCTTATATAGCCTTCTCCTGGCTCAGAGAATGTAACCACCCACTTGACCCACTGTCCAATCACACAGCATCAAGGTGTGGTCATTCCTGAAAACCAAGCCTCCTACCACAGGCTCCATGTGACCACAGTCAGCCTATTAGGGGGCAGAGTATATCTTCAAATTAAAGAAGGTTCTCAGAGTCTCTTAAGCCAATCAAAGGACTTAGGGGCAGGGAAGATCTTCAAATCTGCATTTCCATTACACTAGACTAGGGCACATTGGCTCTCCATCAGGAAAGCATAATTTATAGCATATATATAATATATGATTGTGGTATACACTACATGTGTATTATATAATACAGATACTACATGTGGACATGTGGATATACAACGTGTATATAATTTATGTTAATATGCATTACATATCACATAGATTTGCCTATGTTGTATATATCACATGTATGCATATACATGCAAAAATAAAATATGCTGAATATACTATATAATAATGTATAATAAATGTCAATGTGTAATGAACAATACATATATTACACATTATTAATATGTCATGTCATGTATAATATGTCATTGTATATTTATTGAATAAACATTTATTAAGCACTATGAGCCAGGCACTGTGCTGGGATACAAAAGAGGCAAAAGACAGTCAATGTCCTCAAGGAGCTTACAATCTAATGGGGGAGACAACATGCAAACAAATATTTACAAATCAAGCAGAAAACAAGATCAATAGGAAATCATTTAAAGAAGGAAAACAGTGTAATTAAGAGGGTTTAAGGCTTTTTGTAGAAAGTGAGATTTTAGTCGAGACTTAAAGGAAGCCAAGGAGGTCAGTAGTCAGAATAGGGAGGGAGAATGTTCCAGGCATGTCCTATATAATATAATATTAATATTACATTCATATATGCACTATATAATATAATAGCACATATGACATAATAGCATATATGATATGCACACAAGATATGACACCACCATTATATATCATATATGGTGATGTATTATGTTATATAATATGTGGTTCATGCATATTATATATTATGCAATGTACATAATTAGATAATGGATACACTATAGATTGTCCTTTATCATATATTATACATTATATTATAATCATACATTATATAGTATGTATTTATATACATATATGTAAACACACACATACACATATTTATATACATATATGTAATTACACATACACATACATATATATACACACATGATTTGAGGAGGGAAATCCAGAAAGACTTCTGTAAAAGCTGGCACAGCATCTGAGCCTTAAAGGGTCTAGAACAGGGGTGGGGAACCTGTGGCCTCGAGTCCACATTTAGCCTTTCTAGGTCCCTGGGTTTGGCCTTTTGACTGAGTCCAAGTTTTACAGAACAAATTCTTTTATTAAAGGAAATTGTTCCCTAAAGTTTGGATTCTGTCAAAGGGCCGAACTTGACCTAGAGGGCCACATGTGACTTCGAGGTTGCAGTTCCTCACACTTGGTAGGAACTAATTCTAAGAAGCAGTGTTTAGGATGGTGGGCCTTCCACGAACAGCAGTGGCAATCCCTAGTGTTGGTCACCTGTTTTTCCATCTTTGCTGCCTTCCTTCAGGATCGTTTTTCTGTTTATCCAGCTCCTGTTTCTGTTCAGCCAACTCTCCTCCATTTCTTTCTTGAAAAACATGGCCAGACCAAAGTTCTCTGATGGAGCTATAAAGGTAAATAGGATATTTCTGCCTTCCCATTGTTCACTGTCTAATCTGTGGATACCTGAAACACCTGTTATTTCCCTCCACAATCCTTTTATGACTTAGTCTCCTGGTATTGCTGTGGCCTAAATTTTATTAAATTAAGGAAATTAGTACATTGTATTTAAATGAATAGGGGTGATTGCTTTGTACTGTGAAACAAAAGGGGGTGACGACCTTGGTTTTAATGAGCTCTTCCAGGCTGGCATATTGGGACAATAGACTTATATTCTGCTACTGGAAGCCTTTCTGCTCCCTGCATGGTGCTGTAAGAGCTCTCATTGCTTAGCAGGGGAGCTAAAAATGTCTCTCCACTTGTAGCATTCGCTCTGGACTATCCCCATCTTTTGTTCACAGCTTGAGTTTCCCAGGAGATATGATTGCTTAGGCAGGTTCAAGGTACTGTGGGAGAGTCTGTATTTTTTAGCTCCCAATTGGTCCTACTTTACACAATTAGCTTGAAGTGAAGGCATTTATTGAAATGGCATAACATGAACTAGTAGCAATACAATGTTCTCCTCATAAACCTGGGGAAGACTCTCCTACAAATACAGAGAATGAGTGGACACCCATATACAATGCAATTTGAGAGGCATATATGGGGAAGACATGGTGACTAAGACAGCTTATACCTATGACACAGAAGAATCCAGATGTTTATTTTCTCATGTCGGTCCCAAACTGTTCCTCCTGAGGACTGCATCTTTGCCGGGCAGGTCACCTAGCTGGGTTCCCCAGGTCTGCTCCTCTCTGCACCTCAGTATTCTGGACCTGCTCTCAGATCCAGAAGGCAGAGCATTTCCTACTGAGCAAGTCTCTTTGCTTCAAGACATCATTGTTGATGGAGTTGGAAGGGGAAAGGGAAGGGGAAGAGGCAGGGGAAAGGAAAGGGGAAGAGGAAGGGGAAGGGGAAGGGGAAGGGAAAGGGGAATAGAGGGAAGAGAAATCCTCTTCTTTCCCCATACTGTAGTCTACAATCATAAGGTGAAATGGTGAGAAGAAATTCTCAAGAGTTGGGCTCTTTCTCCATAGATGGCTCTCTTCTGGATGACTGACTTTCCAGAGTTTCTTGTTTCTTAAGGTAACCAGGGCCCTGGCTTGATCCTTCCAGTTGACTGAGGAATTTATTCACACCTCTTAAAAGAGTGAAGAAGTATAAACACATGTTCTTTAGGCTGGCCAAGGTCTGAAAGGATCATATCTTTTAAAAGTTGAAAATGTGCCGCTCAGAGATTGAAGAACTTCTCACCATGTTGTCTGGTTGTAGGAAAACTCCTTAACACCTCCTTTACACCTCTTTTCACACACAAAGAGCTAGAATGCCAAATAGAACAGTCAAAGCTAGACTGAGGAAGTAGCATTTGATCTGGGTTTTGAAAGATGTGCCGGAATTTCACAGGTGGAGGAGGAGTACTTAGCCCCTGTGCTTGGCACATATAATGTTGACTTGGCTTGTGAGAAGAACCATTGCAGGCATCTGGACCAGGATGAGCAAAAGTAGGGAAGTGTGGCCACATATGAAAGATCCATGTAACAGCTTATAAGCCATTTGGGCTGGAGGTGAGGAAGGTCATTCCTTCTAGAAATGAGAACCTCCCCAGACTCCAGGGGACCTTATTTTTTTTCTTCTAATTCTGGGGATAGTAAAGAATCCCTCTATTTTATGATGTTGAATAGGAGCTCATGGAATAATTTGATTGTTACAATGTTTTCTCCATGGAATTACGGATAGGGACTGGATGTATGATTTTACCTGGTTAAATACCAAAAATAGATGTTAACTAGCCAGGGTTAATCATTTTATCTTAGGCTGAGAAAAGCCATTCAGGGGCCCTGCCAAAAGCAAGGAAAAAAAGCATTACCATCTGTAGTGCATTTATGATTTTTTTGTATAATAAATTGTTTCCCCCACTAAATATGGGTTTAAATTTTATAAGTATATACTTTACTACATAAATTTTCCCACATGTCGGTGGCTGAGACAAAACTGTGCCCAATTTGGTGAATTGACTTTCACATACCCAAGTTCCCACTGATTTGTTTCATCCAAGCTTTGCATCTGAATATTTGCATTTACCCTCAACTTGGTTCTTGGAAGATTATCTGCCTGCAGAAATGTGTTGTCTATTTTCAGAGCTATTATATGGATGAAATGCTGTTTCAGAAGTTTCACACTTTGATCCAGCCCTTTCCATTTAATGAGGTGTGAGGTTTGCAGGGACTCTTGCAGGTTTCTCAGGAAGGAGCAGGTTGAGTCTCCCCTCTCGGATTACCCCCCTCAATCCCTTTTCTTCAATCCATGTAAGAGATTAGAATTTCTAATGTCATTAGATTCACCTAGAAACCTTGCTAACTAACAGTGGTTGATTAATCAATTGCTAGCCTCTAGCTTTGAGAGCCTGCTTGCCTTTGACCAAGAACGTTTGCAGATTTTATCAGATTAGGAGTATTACAGTACAGTAATAATATCTAACATTTATATAGTGCTTTTCAGATTTGCAAAACCTTAAACTACACATATGATTGGTGCAAAAATGATTTACATATTTTACAAACATTACCTCACTTTACCTTTCCAATTATTGCGGGAGGTAGGACCAATATATAATCTCCATGTTACAGATGAGGGAACTGAAGCAGGCAGAGGATAAGTGACTTACTGAGGGACAGACAACCAGTAAATGTCCAAGGCTAGATATGATGGCATCAGGCCCAGTGTATCCATATACTCTGTGTACTCTGACTACCACATAACAGTGAAAAAAATTCTGAAACTGGAATCAAATGACCTGTGTTTGAATCCTAATTCTGTCACTTTTTTCCTATCTGTGTGAACTTGGGCAAATGACTTAATTTCTCTTGGTATCAGTTTTTTCATCTGTAAATTAAGGGGTTCAGATATGATGACTTTAAAGGGACCTTATAGTTTCAGACCTACCCTTCTTTGATACCTTTAGCATTTAGCACAAAGTTTATCTTCTTTTTTCCCTTCACCATGGTAAAATATGCCTTTGTAACCTTCAAAAGGAAATAAGTACTGACATTTATAGAACACTTTAAAATCTGCAAACCACTTTGCATATATGACCTCATTTGATGTTCATAGCTACCCTATTAGGAGAGTGCTATTGTCATTTCCATCTTAGACATGGGTAAACCAAGGCTGAGGGGGGTTCAGTGAGTTATGTTGAGGCACACAGCTGAGAAGCGACTGGCATGGGTTTGTTTTGATTGAGTCCAAGGCTCTAGCCACCCTTCACCCCCACCCAGGACTACTTTGGTATTCTGTTAGAAGAGTCCATTGACTATGCCTCCCATCTGCTTCAGGGTGTGGGACATATGGAGTTGATTACACCTGTGCTCCACAGTCAGCACCAGCTTCCTATTACGTTGTGAGGATAATTTAAGGTGTTGACTTTAATCTTTAAAGTTTTTCATTGTTGGGAAGCCTGTTACCCCAGAAATCACATCTCTCCCTATGCATCATCATGGCAATTGCAATCAGCTGTAGTTCTCATGTTAACAGACCTGAGATGAATTGTGGGGAGTCTGAAATCAGGACACTTTCTCAAAATGATCATGGAACTCTCTCCTTCTCTCAATGGGAAATGCAAAATAGGAAGCTGACAGTTTCTATCTAAAATTCCTCATCACACATGTCACATATCCCATGGAGCTTTGGTTCTATGATTAAGAGCTGTTGATTTACATTTTTTTCTAAACTTGTGGTCCCTGGGTTTAGAATACCAAATTATTTTCAATGAATCAGATAAATAACAGTCACATAAATTAGAGATGGACAAGTCCAAAAATTCATCTGTTTTATATTTGTTAGTGTGGGAGTTTTCTTTCTAGTATTCTCTCAAGTTTTTCTTTGAATTCAATTTTAAATGTCTCCAGTGAAAGGAATTGCCATAATTCCTTTGGGGACTGTTCTATAATTTATAATTTATGATAAAGCAAGTCTTCTATATGTTCAGAAGAAAGATTTGATTTCTTAATGTTGTATCATTATTCCCTAATATATCCCCACTACTTATAACTTTGTGCTGTGTTAAATCATTTCTTTCACTCCCTAGAAACTTCACCATTCAAATATAAGATTTGTAGGCTGTAATATGTAAAAAAATTTCTATCTAATAGTCTGGGAAAATTCCTACAATGTCAGGCAATTATGCAGAGTTTTTGGATATAGAGTTGGAGAGATCTTTCATTTCAGTTCAAGCCCCATTTCATAGATAAGTAAACTGAAGCCCAAGAAGGTTAAATAGATAGAGTGCTGGGCTTGAGTCAGGAAGACCTGTTAATTATATGACTCTGGGCAAGCTACTTAACCACTATCTGCTTCAATTTCTTCAGCTGTTAAATGAGGTCAAGCTGTTCACCACTTTTTTTCTTTCTTGACTCGGAAAACAGTAAGCAATTCAAGTGGTTCCTGAGCAAATGACTGAGGTATAATTAGAATTAGAAGGGACATTATAGACAACTAAGCATCACAGTGGACAGACAGAATGTTGGCTTTGGAGTTAGGAGGACCTAAATTTAAATCTTGCCTCAGTTATTTAGCAGCTGTGTGGTGTGACCCTGGTCAAGTCACTTAATTCCTCTTGGGATCAGATTCCTCATCTGTAAAATGATGATACCACTAAATATTTTTCATAGGTTGTTATATAAAACAATGAGATTTTATGTGTTCATATATGTATATATGTGTACATATATGTATATGTAAATTTTGAGATAATATATACATACATATACACAAATGTGTTTGTTTGTGTGTGTGTATGTAATTTTGCAGACCTTGAAGCACCATATAAATACTAGCCACTAACATTGTAATGGGCCATCTAGTCCAACCCCTTACCTGAGAATGTAGAATGAATGCCTCAGTAACACCACTAAGTGGGGATCATTTAAATCTCCATTTGAAAGTCTAGTTCTGGGAAACTCTCTGCTTCATGAAACAAATCATCTCATTTTAGGGCAGTTCCAGTGGGAATGAGTGTTTCATATTAACATCAACATCTCTACATGGGCAGTTTCTTTCACTGTGTAATAGTTAAAATTGGCTCAGGGTAACACATGAAAATCAAGGAAGAGATGAAATGGGGCTGTCCCTTTTAGTTTGCATGTCAGTCTCTCTTCCTTTAGCATTTTTCTTTGTTTCCCCTACTCTTCCTTCTAATCCATAAGCAGCTTTCAGGGACTGAGAGGCCCAAAAGGTTGCCCTTTGGAAGCACTATTTTGAAGTAAGAGAAGAGGGATAATTTGTAATAATTCACGGGCAGCTTAGGATAGCTCTGTCTCTTTTGTTGTTGCTGATATCTTTCAAACTTAACATCTTGTTTATTTATGAGAGGCACTGAAATGCAGTGGAAAGAATTGTGGTTAGAGTACTGGGCCTGGAGTCAGGAAGACCTGAGATCAAATCCAGACTTAGACATTTACCAGCTGTGTGACCCTGAGCAAGTCACTTCACCCTGGTTGCCTCAGTTTTCTTATCTGTCAAATGAACTGGAGTAGGAAATGACAAACCACTCCAGTATCTTTGTCAAGAAAACCCCAAACGGGATCAAGAAGAGTCAGAAATGACTGAAAACCAGAGTGCAGTAGGGGGAATGTTATATTTAAAGTCAGAGGGTCTGATTTCCCAGAATCATGCTTGTATTGTGTGTTTAATGTATTCACTGCCCTTAACTTATGGAATTGGTGCTAAAATCCTTCAGAGCATCCGTATTACATTGCATGGCCAATATTTATAGAACTTTAAGGTTTACAAAGCACTTTATATCCACTATATCATCTCATGATAATCCTATAAAGTAGGTACTGTCAGTAAGTCAGCAGATAAACACTTATTAAATATCTGCTCTGTGCTAGGCTCTGGGCTAAGCACTTTACAATTTTATCCTCACAACAACCCTGGAAAGTAGGTGCTTTTATTAGCCCCTTTTTACAGATGAGAAAACTGAGGCAAACAGAGGTTAAGCAACAGGGTCACATACCCAGTAAGTGGCTGAGGCTGGATTTGAATGCTGGTCTTCCTGACTCCAGGTCCAGTGTTAGGGCTACAGTTAGTGGGTTAGTTACTCACTGTGTCAATCAATAAATGTTTTACAAATGCTTCTTGACTAATTGGCTCTTGGTTAGACTGCTAGAAAGCATCAGAGGTGGGGTTTTCATCTAGGTTTTCTGATTTCAGACTCAGGTCTCTTCCTACCCTACCACATCAAGTTCTGATAAAAATACCGCCCCCCGCCCCCCCACCACACACACTGAACTTTAACATCAGAGCCAAAAGAGTCTCGAAAGATCACATCTTCCAGTCCCTTCAGTAGATGAGGAAATGAGAGACTGAGATGAAGTTACTGGCCTGAGGTGACATCAATGGCCAGCAGTGGACCTAGAAGTCACAAACTCGTGTCTTATGACTCCAAGAGCAGCATCCTTCCTCCTGGACCAGGTCTTGTTTGGCATTAACACTTTTATCAGCTCTACAATCCAGCCCAGTTGGACTAGTAACCATTCCCTGATCTCATTTTGCCTTCTCCTGCCTCTATTTTTCTGAATTTTCCCAGGTGTGTCTATTATACATTTGTGGTACCATAGAGTTTACAAAGTTCTTCCCTCACAAGATTGGATGCATGCATGCATGAATGAATGAATGAAAATCATTAAGCAACGAAAGTGTGCCAGAATAATTGCCAGGGAAGCTAGGTGGCACCATAGTGGATAGAGTACCAGGCCTGGAGTCAGGAAAGCTCATCTTCCTGGGTTCAAATCTGGCTTCAGATATTTACTAGCTGTGTGACCCTGGGAAAGTCACTTAACCCTGGCTCAGTTTCTTCATCTGTCAAATGAGCTGGAAAAGGAAATGGCAAACCACTCCAGTATCTTTGCCAAGAAAACCCCAAATGGGGTCACAGAGTTGGATATAACTGAAACAACTGAACAACAACAAAAGGAAAAGTAACAATTGAGGAAAAAACAGAAACAAGGAAGGTAGCCTCTGCCTTCAGGGAGCTTATATTCTAATAGGTGCAGGCAGCAATTAAAAACAAAAACTGGTTAACTAGAAAGGGTTAGGGGTATAAGTTAAACAATATGATTTGGAAATGTCAAGAAAGTGATGAGGAGGTCTGATATGGTCATAAGCTCGTCTGACAGGGCTGGGAGTCCTAGGCATAGTGAGATGGGGAGGAGGAAGATGGCCAGGGTTCAGGAAGCATGGTTTGGACATGGCCAGGAAGTGACATAAAGGTCAGTTCTGGTTAGGATAAGGAGAAAACTTAACTTGTCAGGGCCCAGGGGCAGAGTCCAGGTCACTGTGGGAGGGAGTTGAGGATGCTACCCAGAGTATATTGCAAGTATTATCTATATTTTACAGATGAGTAAATTGAGGCCATGAAAGAGGATTGAAATTGCTTGTAATTATACAACCAAGAGATATTAAGATTTTAGATTCATATGCAAGACTGATGACTGAGTCTAGTGATCTTTGCGTTATGCTCTGCTGACTTCCTGTCTTCTTCAAAGCCATGCTCAGTTGATCCCTCAAGCAGAATGTGACTTATTTTCAATTTTCATAGAGTACTTTATCTGGATCTCTCCTTGATCTCAATAGAATACTTATGGTTGAATATCCTAGACCCTCACTATTAGATTTTAAACTACGTGAGGATAAGGACTATAACATTTTCATCTCTTTATCTACAGCCTACCTTTATAGATGTCAGTACCTATTTAATTGACTTAAATTATAATTTGTTGACAAAGGTCTGTCATCTTTAAAGGTTTTGTAGATAATCAAGAAGCATTTTTTTTTTTTGCTTTTTGGAGGGCTATTGGGGTTAAATGACTTCCCCAAGGTCACAGGCTAGTTTTTGTGTTAAGTGTCTGACGTCAGATTTGAACTCAGGTCCTCTTGACTCCAGGGCTGGTGTTCTATTCATTGCGCCACCTAGCCACCCCCTCAACAAGCATTTCTTAAAGGTCTGCTTTGTGTCAGTTGCCATATTAGTTTCTGGGGACACAGGTACAAAAGGGAGATGGTCTCTGCTTTCAAATAATTTAATATTCTACATTCCATTAGATTGTAAGCTCCTTGAGTGCGGTTACTCTATTTTGCCACTTTTTGTATCACCAGCACTTAGTAGGGTCTGGCAGAAAGCAAATTCTTGATAAATATTTATTGCTTATTTACTCTACTGAATGGGTTGGAGGTGGGGTTGGGGGAAATAAAGCATGTTCACAGATAAATGAATATAGGACATATATACAGACATATATTTATATGTACATATAGATATACACACATTTATTGGTGTAATATATAAATATACATACATATATGTACACAGAAAAACCTATATACATAGCTATACATACACTGAGATATACATACACAGAGATCCTTATATACATATAGATTTACATACAGATAATTATATGTATATACACAGAGATACATGGATACATACATATATATACAGATACAAATACACATTTAACATATATACATATATGCATACATACTATACATATATATTTTAAAATATTTATTTATGTTTATATAAAATGCAAAATGGCCAGGGTAAAAGGGAAGTTCTAACAACTTGGAGAATCAGGAATTGTCTCTTGAAAGAAGGTGGCACTTGAATTCAACACTAATGGCACTAAAGAGTCCAAGAGGCAGAGGTAAAGAGAAAGATCATTTCAGGCATGGGGGACAGCTTTTGTAAAATCGTGGAGGTGGGTATTGGAATGCCTTGTACTTGA
This sequence comes from Gymnobelideus leadbeateri, assembly GCA_011680675.1. NCBI lineage: Eukaryota > Metazoa > Chordata > Mammalia > Diprotodontia > Petauridae > Gymnobelideus > Gymnobelideus leadbeateri. Next base: position 166,471 of record WOXC01008723.1, on the reverse strand, counting down.
AACAGCAAGTATGTCAATTTTGCTGGCATAAACAACGTATAGGAAAGATTGATGTTTAGATTAGCCTGGGAAGATAGAGTGGGGTCAAGCTGTGAATAGCTTAAAATGTCAAACAGATGATTTCTCTACAATGCTCTGGACATCGGGAGCAATAAACTTGATTATGAGGTTATTTTTGAAACAAAGAATAATTATAACAAATGAAGGGTGCTCACCTTATTTGTCCTTCCTTATTGTGACTGAACTGGGGTTTTGGGACAAGGAATAGTCTCTTCTGCAGCCTTGCTCTAATCATAGCACAGCTTGCAGATTCCTCATGGTCCAGCAGAAAGAGTGCTGTTGTTCAGTCTTTTTTCTTGAAGAAGACCAATGACATCAAGAGGGTGATGTCTTGACTTGCAAAAGAATTGGATTTAAGTGAGGTAGGTCTGTGCAAAGTCATCAACCTCACTGTTTCCTTCAGAATCATCCGAATACGATTTTCATGTCAGAAGCCTTGGATTCAAATCCCACCTCTAGACCTCAGTTTCTCCAACTGGAAAATGGAGGGGTTGGACTAGGTGGCCTCAATAGTCCCTTTCAGATCTAGATCTGTAATTTCTTAATGAAACAGATTTGATGCTAATCTTTCAAACCTTCATGTTGTCCTGGGCATTTAAAAATAAAAATGAAGAGCAGGGAAGAAATCCAAAGAATTCTTCACAATCAAATTACTGATGCATGGGGAGGAAGCTGATGACAAGAAACACAAACCTAGAAATAAAATGATTCCAGAAACCTTACAAAAGCCATTCATCAGAACTACTGGCAGCGCTAATGGTAGCACTGAAGATACCCAACTTCCCTGGCTTCCCTTTCTGAATCAAACGATCTCCTTCTTCTACCACTTCCTTTGTGGAAGCCAAGGGTCCCTTACTTGCCTACCTAAACAATGGCCCCATTGACTCGGGTATTTCATTTCTCCAAAATACTACCCCAGCCTTGCTTTAGCTTTGCTTTGTCTCCATGTTTATGCTTAATTTTTGCTTCCATGCATGGAAATGCCTTTTATATGTTCCTTTAGGTCTTCTTGCTCATACTACAGGGCATTGAATGACCTGTAATTCCTAGCATTCTATTTTTGTATGTGGTTGCAATGAAGTTAAACAATTTTTCCCTCATCCACATTTTAAAAGTGTTATGATTTGTCTTACATAATGCCGTGCATTGCACCTGAGCTTTTAAGTCTTATTGCTTTTAAGTCAAGCCAATTTTTCCCTGCTATACTTTGGGGTAATAACCATTGCCAATTCATCCCACTAATTATATTACTCATTTTATGGAAGTTACTTTTATTGAAATTATTTGGAGCTTGGGCTACTTGCTTTTGTGTCCCTAATCCATTTCCCCCCTTTTATTCTGGTTGAAATTTGAAACCTTCTTAAATTAATATTATTGTTTCCAAAACTGTCCGTAATAATAGCTCCTGTACTTGGCATTGCCTCCCAAATCAGTGGAACAGAGACTCATGCAGGATCCCAGAACTTCATCAGAGAGCTAGTAGGAACTTCCTGAGATCAACTTGACCCAAAAGGATATCTTAATTGTTTGAGACAATATTTTGAAATCTATAGGGACAAAAAAGCCCCAACCAATCAAAGAAAAACTCATTTCATAGAGACAATAATTACATTAATAAGAAAATAAATGCATGGATCTATGATTTAATTCATGCAGACACAACCTTTACCTACATAGATTATAACCCATCTACATTACATAGGTACTGTCTTCGATGAAAAATTCAGCGCTCAGTTGTCAACAACCTCCTGCTTTACTCTCTACTTCTTGGGTCACCTTGGACAAATTATTTTACCTCTTAAATTTCTGTTTTCTCATCTGCAGAATTAATGAGTTGGACTAGAGTTCTTTTAGCTCCCAAATAAAGGATTATTTTAACAACTCGATGGCTTTTAAAGCCCCTTCCAATCTGGTCCTAACCTACCTTTCCATCCTTAATATACATTACTTTCTTCCAGATATTCCATGAAATATAGACACAATTATAAATATAAGGGTGAGACTTTATTGCAGGAAGATCTTAAGGAACTAGAATCCTTAGGAAGAACTAAAAGAAAGTCAATGTTGTCCATTTTACTAATAAAGGAAGAAAAAAAATAAATTAATGCAGGTCAAAAAGACAACGGAAGAATCTGCCAGAAAAGAGACTGGATAAATCTCTTCAATATGGATGCAAACTCTACAATCAAAGGCATTATTATCCGCCACATGAGAAGGATACCGAACACATATGTGGAGTGTAGGAAGTGTGCTAGCTCAAGGTCACATGTTAATACACAACAAAGAATCTATGGTGGAGAAGTTGTTCAGACCCATTTAGCATGGGAATCGCCTCCAATATAAAACACAAATTCTATATAATGGAGTCACACCCCGGGTTGACTTCTTCCTTCTTGTGTGTGGGGCCCAGTATCGCCCAGGGGAAATGAACAATGCATTTAGAATTACAGTCGAGGAGGGGGCTGGGAGGAGGAAACCGATGGAGTTGGCTGGTTGGGGAATATTAACACGGCTGTCCTCTTAATACTTAATACCTGTGTGACCCTGGGCAAATCCCTTTGCCTCTTTGGGCCTCTATTCCCACTTCTGCAAAATGGGTATGTTGGATTAGAGTAGTGGTATCAAATTCACATAGAAATGGGGCCACTTATTCATGTGTAAAGGTCCCTGTGCGTTCCTAATTGATACAGTTTTTAGATGTAATGTTATCTGTTTTATGATATTTTTATTTTGCGTATCATTTCCCAATTGCATTTTAATCTGGGTTGGTCGCACAAGTAGATGTGTGGGTGTGTGTATACACACATATCTGCACACATACACACATACATATGTATACATAGACAGACATGTGTATGTGCATGTAATGTGTATATGTATACACATATGTGTTCCTTTTAGGATTAGGACATTTTTCCAAGGTCTTTTTAGACTCCCCACCCTCTAACACTGTGGTAAGTAGACACAGAAGACAAACACTACAATAAGAAAGGCAGGGGTTTGTATGTTTAAGCTACTGAAGAGTATAAACTGCAGATGGCAATTTTGGCCAAATAGGAGAAAATTATTTTTGTTTAACCTAGAACTCTTTTATTATGATTTTTATTTTTGCTGCCTTTGGCATTCAAATGCAGGTGCGACTAGACAACCTCTAAAGCTCCTTTCAAATCTCAGAGATCTTGTGATTCTGAGACAAAAGTGGATTTAAAAAAGCATCACAGAGTTTAGTTTCATATCTAACTTGCCTTAATTAAAAATATCTGATCTTTCTCCCCCATTCTAGCTGTGTCATCTAACACCAATTCAAATCCTAAGGTGGAATCATGTGTTCTCATAGAAAACCATGCACCTTTGTTTTCATTAAATAGTTTCATTTTAAACCAGAAAGAATGAACATAAAAGGTCTTTTATTTCTAATGCTCCCTTCAGTTTGCAGCTGGGCTCCTTTTTCATATGAAGAGGTACAAGGCCCATGAATTCTTTGAACCCACATTCCTTTCCCACTTGGTCCATTCGTCCCTGGAGGCTACAGACTTCTTGAGAAGATGGCGTGTACTTTCAATGGTCTCATGTTGACCGCTTGAGGATCAAACTGAGATAAATATGTCTTCTGCATTCTTGAAGTTCAGCACAAATTTTAAGCTCAGAATGTTGTGGTTCTCAAATCAAAAGCTAATTCTCCTCCCCTTCCTGCTCCCCCCCATTCCATATCACCACTGTGAACCTGATTAAAACCAGAGCTGATGGCCACAATAAGCAGTCTTCTCTTGTGGCTTTATGGAGAAGTCTGGTCCCCATTTCAAGGGAAAAGTGAAACACGCCAAATGAGAATCTTTGGATCATATCTATAATGATAATGAAGAAAATCACAATGGAGATAATAACATTTAGATTGGGCTTTAAAGTTTGCCAAGCACTTCAAGTATCTCATTGGATCCTCCCAATATTATGATTCTTTAGACAGGGACCACAGAGGCCCTCTGATCCAACCCCCTCATTTTATCAATATTAAAGGTGAGGTCCAGGGACTTTACGGAGGTGGATTGCAGGGTTAGGACTGAACCCAGGTACTTCAGTGAGTCTTTCCACAATATTAAATTGCCTTCCCTTTCATTACCCCCTGCCCCCTTCTACTCCACATATGGTCTGCAGCTCAGGATATCAATATCAGGCCCATAAGAATCTTTTAGAAAATTCAATCATAAGAATGGTGCCAATGACTAATCTCATGTTGATACAAGTCCTAGATTACAAACTGTGAATAGCCTGCACATCCAGGTTCTTACTTGTCACTAGGTCACAGCCCTAATTATCAGAGTCTCTGGAGGAATCCCATCCCAGTAACCAAAACCCTCACTAGAATCATCGGTTGGCAGGAGGCAGGTGAGAGCAGGAGGGGAACAATCAGTGATATCTTCATTCTTGCTGCCAGAGCAAAGGAAGGTATGTTTCTGGCATTCTAAATTTGAACTTGGAATTTAGATTTCCATCAAAGTAATGTTATACATTTGAAGGGGAATGTGCCCACAGCAGGGGCCCAGACTTCCATCTGAAGCTAAGGGAAGGTGACTGAGTATATATTATAGGAATGTAAATTTTTAAGATCTTCCCTGCCCCTAGGTTAAGTGCAGCTGGAGCCTGTGGTGGGAGGCTTGTTTTTCAGGAATGCCCACACTTTGGTACTTTGTGATTGGGCAGTGGGTCTAGAGGGTTGTTACATTCTCTGAGCCAGGAGAAGGCTATATAAGTCATGATGTGAGACTTTGTTTTGGACCTCACTTTGAGAAGTGTTGTGTGACTTGACCAGATGAGACTCTAGGCAGCCATTGAGAGGCCCTGGATTTGGAAACCCAGATGTTGATGCTTCCCTCTCTGGTAACTCTTGATTAGGTATGGGATGTATGTAATGGGTGGACAGTTTGGAAGCCTATCTGCTGAAATGTTTCTCTGTCTTGTAACTTCTGCTTGTAACCTCTATATACTCTGAAGTTCAGGGTGCTGACCTTTTTCCCCTGAACTAGGTAAATTGTTAACCCACTTTGAGTTGTTTTCCTTTAGAAAAGCAGATCTAAGAACCTGTGTTGGCAGCCACCCTGGGGACGCTGGGGTGCTTGCTGCTACAGTATCAGAGTGAAGTATGTTGAGTGACTTGGCACAATTCCAGGGTCCAAGTTCCCCCAGGTCACTTCTCCTGCATGTGTGAGCAGCAGCTGGGTTCCCTTCAGCCTTAAACAGTGTGACCATTATCAACTGAGCATGTGTGGTATGAATTACTTTGTCCTTATGTCTCTTAAAAATGCCCTTTCGGCACCTTTTGGATATCTGCCTAAACTTGGGGTATGAAAGTGCCTAACAATAACTCATAATTTGTTACATGACTCTAGTCCCCATTCTCAAAAGTTTTTAATCTTTTCCCCATTTCTCACATGATCCTAATGGATTCATTGCTTATGCATAAAGTGCATTTACTAAATTAGAATGCAGATGAACATTAGAACATAAGAATACGTACCATTTTCATAGTGCTTCCAGATTTGCAAAGTGCTTTACAAATATTTTATTTTATTCTCACAATGACCCTGACAGTACTATAATTATCCCTATTTTATAGATGAGGATATTGAGATAGATCGAGGCTGAGTGACTTGCCCAGAGTTATACAGCTATTAAGTGTCTGAGACTTAATAGACTCTATAATTGGGAGAGAGAGTTTCTTCAACCAGGATTTGAACAGAGGCCAATCTGACTCCAGGACCATTCATACTTGTCTGATTGTATTCTAGCACTGATGATCTAGACTCAAATCTCACTTTTGATATAGGTTGTTTATATTACCCTGGGCAAGTCCCTTAGCCTATCAGTCTCCTAAGCAGCTTTACAATGCTATTTATTGCAAAGAAAGTGCCTCTCTCTCATTGAAAGTTTTCTCAGGAGTTCCCTACACTAATAAAGTCATAGGTCTGGTGCTATCCCTGTTCCTGATTTTATTTGGCAAAAGGTATATTGGGTGAGAAGATAAATAATGTATTTTCATTTCAGGGAGAAGTCAGTAATGTCCTTTAGGATAATGGCAATATATGAGACAAAGACTGAGGATTCAGACAAGAGACAGTAAGATGATGGCCTAGTGTTATTCTCCAATCTCTGCCAATATCTGTATATACATACACATGTACATAGATGTATACATATGTATGTGTATGTAGGTATGTGTGTATATGTAGGCACATGCTTGTATGTATTATATGTGAATATGTCTACCTATACATATATAGGCACATGTATATATTTATGTATGTGTTCTTTGTCTTACTTTTGTGATCCTATAACCCTGAGCTCAGGCTCTCCACTCATTTTTATCTCCTGCCTAAGTTTTCCACTTGAATCTCATAAGTTATCATAAACAAGAAATACTCTGTTTCAAATATGTGTCACTCAAAGTTTAAATCATTTGGATTTTAATGTTCCACTTTCCTTTCAACAGTCAAAGAATTACAAGTCTTGTTACATTATTTTTCAGCTTCTAAGCTCTTATATTTGACCTTTTCCTTGAGCTTATGGAGGAATGTTGGAGGGTGAGAAGCTCCCTGGGGATGAGGGAAGTTCAGCTGTTTCAGCTGGAAGAAGCTTGGAATTTGAGTACACATATCTGAATTTAAATCCTGTCTCTGTCACCTGCTAGCTAGCAAGTCACTTAATCTTTCTGAAATTAGGTTTGCCCATCCATAGAACGAGGAAAAAAATATCTATTTACTTCACAAAGTTGTTGTGATTATCAATTAAAATAATGATTCTGAAGACCTTTGTTAATCATAAATTGCCATACCAGTGTCAACAATTAGCAGCATGATGGATAGAGTGAGCCCTGAAGTGAGGGAGAGTTGTGTCCAAGGCCTGGCACTGAAACATAGTGCTATGTGGCCCTATACAAGTTATTGGACTTACTGTCCAGGTAATTTTCAAGGTTCAGGGCTTTTGATAGTACAGGGACTTTCCTTACTAGGCTCTCCCTATACTCAGGAAATCACAGGTTCAAATTACTTGTGGGGGAGGGGGGAGAAAATCTTTAAAATACATTTTGGCTTTAATGATGGTGTAATTTTCTATGGTCTTTTTTAATGCTCTTTCAGGTACCTAGAATGTTCAACTCTGCTCTCCTCCTCCTATATCAATTCTACTCACACCAAGTGTCATTCTTCTCTGGCTTCATAGATAACATGAGCACTTCATTAGTCTCTAATTGTTTTTATGAATATTGGCTTTCTTTCTTTAATTAGATCATAAGCCTCTCAAGGAAAGGAAGTCATATAATCAAAGGATCTCAGAGAAGCCCTCAGAGGCAAATTAATTCTATATACCTGACTGAGGAGCCTTTTAATAATATTCCTGATGAGTCACCCCCAAACCTCTTTTGAAGACCCCGAGGGATAGAAAACCCGCTGCTCCCAAGAGATTCCATTCCGTTTTTGGATAGCTTTAATTTTTAGGAGATGCTTTTGGAAATCTCTAATTTTGAGGATGTTTTTCCTTATATTAAAGCCAAATTGGCTTGCCTGGGACTTGCACCCATTGGAGCCTTGCAGAGCAGGCCATGTTGCTCTTCAAATATTCGAAAAAAACTGTGGTTTATTTTTCTTTTGTATTGTCCAGAGCTCCTCACAAAGTTCCAGGAACATAATTGGTACTTAATAGCATCCTTGGTATGCTTTTTTGATAGAGATGTAGGGAATGAATGGAGGAAGAAGAACAATTTTCTCCCACTATGTGAAGGTGAGTTGGCAGAGTGGAGAGAGAGAGACATCCTTTAAGCCGGGAAGACCCAGGTTCAAGATATGCCTCTGATATGTACTGATGGTGTGACCCTGGACAAACCCCTTAATCTTCCACTGCTCTAGGCAATTGTCTAAGCTGAGCAGTTGCAGACTTTTACCCACCTGCATGGTGGAGAGTGTTTCCTCACCTGAGAGTTCCTTATGTCAATGAGATCCCAGGTCAATTCCCTAATACCAGAGGGTTTCTTTTCATGGACCTACATTTAATTCTTTGACTTCTACATAGCAAACGCATATTTGTTGACTGAATCACAAAATCACACTCATCTTGCCTTCCAGGTGTCTGACACTTAATAATTTATTAAGTACTTCATAAATGCTCTCACTCTCTTGTTCTCTCTCCCTCTATTCATCTATCTATCTATCTATCTATCTATCTATCTATCTATCTATCTATCCACCCATCCATCTATCTATCATCTATCTATCTATCTATCTGTCTGTCTATTTATTTATCTATCTATCTATCTATCTATCTATCTATCTATCTATCCATCCACCCATCTATCTATCTATCTATCTATCTATCTATCTATCTATCTATCTATCTATCCACCCACCCATCCATCCATCTATCTATCTATCTATCTATCTATCTATCTATCTATCTATCTATCTATCTATCCACCCACCCATCTATCTATCTATCCACCTATCTATCTATCTATCTATCTATCTATCTATCTCTCGTCTCTAGCATGGTTCTTCTGGGGAGACACTTGTATCCCAACGTTCGGAGAAGATGTCTTTTCATCTAGTCCCCAGACTTATTGAATACTTAGGATCATTTGCCTCTTGTGATCATTTTACATTCTCTCCACCTATGCTACTGTCTAAATGTCTTATTTAGCCCAGACTAGATTAGAGTGGAGACAGCTAAGCAGGCTCAGTAGACGGAGTCCTGGACCTGGAGGCAGAAAGGCCTGAGTTCAAATTTGGCCTCCGACACTAGAATGTATCTGTTTTTATATGTGTGTGTATATGTATATGTATATACACACATTACCTTAATCCACTAGAGAAGGAAACAGCAAACCGCCCCACTATCTTTGCCAAGAAAACCCCATGGACAGTACTGCTGTGCTGTGGTCCACGGGGTGATAAACAGTTGGATATGACGGAACAATAGGAACAAAGATTCGGGAAGTCCAGCTCTGTTGGCCACACACTCACAAGCTAAGGTGAAGTCTCTTCTGTAGTGTTTCTGTTTTTATCCACTTAGCTCACTTTGTACCATTTCTCTACCCTAATGGAGGTTTCACCGCCTTGTAATAATGGGCCATTTAAAAGACCTCATTGCTTTATCCTTCTCCTGAATCCTGGAAGGATTGAAGTTGGCATACTTGGAACCTCCGTTACACCCTGTATCTAGAACTTTCTGTGCCCTCCCATCCCTGTTCTCTTTCCTGCAGCAAGAATTTCAAGGCTGAACAAGCCCCTCAGCAGATGAGAGCCACTGATCAGCTGTAAAGTATAACTCATTCTGATGTGGTGTTGACAAGGAAGGGAGGGCTGAGTGATGCATGTGCCCTCGCAGCAGGTGATGGCATGGATCCAAGAAGTATTCATGCAGTCTAGGACAGCAGCACATGCCTTAACTTAGAAATTTTCCCCCTTTAGTTACTATGACAAGCCCCAGAAAAGGGAGAGAACCCAGCTAGAGAAATGCTCAGGAGATAAGCTACCAACCCTAATACCACTAAGTGGTTGGCCATGGTTCTAAAATATTTATTAGTATGTGGGTGGTGGCTATGAGTGTGTGTATATATGTATGTGTGTATACATGTATATACATACTCATGCATATACATAAATCTACATAAACATGCACGCATACATAAATATATATGCACACACATACATATAAGCTACTTTCTACATACCTTCAAATATACATGTACATATATAATGCATATACACGAATGCATATGCATATGTGTGTATATATTTAAGTACACATATAATTTATGTGTATGTATATATGTATGTACATTTATATGTGTGTATATGTATATATTTATATATGTATATATTTATGTATATGTATACATGTATACGATTTATACATGTATATATTTATATATTTGTATATGTATACACACATACACACAGGTATGTAGAGAGTAGCTTTATTGGGTATTTAAAGGAGGCTTCCCTCATGGGCCTAAATTTTCCACCATTAGCCATTGTTTTCAGTTATAGTATTAAAGCCCCCAGTAGTATTCAAGCATCTCTGACTAGAATGCTTCTTGATTAAAGGACTATGGACAAATAATTTAACTTCCCTGACCCTCAATTTCCTCAATGAGGATGGCAAAACCTTCCTCTCCCTATTTCACAAGTATTTGTAGGGAAATTACTTTGTAAACATGGTAGTCCTATATAGATGTGAAATATTATTATTAAAAATAAGTAATAATAATGGTGTTGGATTGCCAAGTATACTAAAAAGTTATAGCCTACTTAAAATACAACAATTGTCACTGAGATCAAAAGCATATAGATTTGCTAATAATATTAATAAAAGAGGAAAGACATAACCCATGCCAAATGCTGAGCTGTAATGAGGGCAGGGTAATTGGAGTTTTATCACAGGTAGACTAATTTGGAGAATAAGTACATATCTTTTATCAGAAAACTACATATATGTGATATGCATATATATATATGTATATATATATATATATACACACACACACACATACATAAATAGAGAGAGAGACAAAGGGGGGTAGGAAGAGACAGAGAGAGACAGACAGAGGCAGAAAGAGAGAGAGAGAGAAAGAGAGATAGAGGAGAGAAAGAAAGGCATAGACAGATAGACACACAATGTATTTCAAAATCAAAATTATGTACCCATGAGAGACAACCCAAGAGAGGTATAGTCTTGGAATTAGGAAGACCTGAGTTCGTGTTTAACCTGATACCATCACCCTGAGTGACAATGGGAAATCACTTAAACTTTCACTACCCCAGTTAAGTCTCTAAGACTATAAATGACCGAGAAGTTATTCATTTTCATTGGTGGAAGGCATTTTCACACCCATAAATCACACTTTATGCTGATGAAATCATAAGCCTGGATCAAATTATAATAATGATAATAAGTATTGGGAAGAGTAGAAACAGAAATAATTATCACTTATTAATTCCATTGTATGAATCATTTTTCAGATTGATTTCAGCTAGGTGATTCAGTGGATAGAGCTCCGGGCCTGTGCCTCAGACATTTGCTAGCTATGTGACCCTGGGCAAGTCATTTAACCTCTGTTTGCCTTAATTCACTGGGAAAGGAAATGGAAGTATCTTTGCCAAGAAAGCCCAATGGACAGTGTTGGTGTGCTATGGTCCACAGGGTCATGAACAGTTGGACATAACTGAACAACAACAGGACCCAGAGGGAAGGAGGAGGGGAGGAGCATCTAGGATAGATGAACAATAGTTTACATATTCATAGTGCTTTCAAATTTACAAAAAATCTTTCCTCCCAACAACACCCCCCCTCCCCCTCCAACAACCCTGTGGTACATGAAGATAGGACCAGCATAATTATTTCACTGATGAGGAAATGAATCCTGAGGTGACTTTGCCAGGGTCATGCAATTACCAAGTAGGAGTGCTTGGATTTGAATTAGGTTCTCTCCAGATTCCAATTTCAGCTCTTTCCATTGTGCCATAAATACGGGGTTAGTAGAGTAAGAGAGAGGTCCATAAACAAGCAGAACACAAGCAAAGCTAAGAAGTTAGGGGACAGAAGACAGTTTGAGTGAATGGAGTGTAGAAAGAAATCACTGGGGAGGGGAAAAGTGAAGAACTTAGGGGGCATGATGGGAAATTATAGACACATGGTCTCTTTTGCCATTTTGGAAAACTGGCCTTGGGTGCCTGGCTGTGATGGAGATGCTATTCTCTTGAATGTAGTGAAGCCTGGGCTTGCATATCCACTCTTTGTTTATATTCTTGTGGTTTTTTTTTTCCGTTGGTCAGTCTTGGCAATTCAGCCTTCCACATCAGGAAAGAAGGAAGGACCCTGGGGCTGTTTATCACACCCTGAAGAACACATTAGTGGAATTTGAAACAGCAAGCCAGAATATTTAGGAGCAACATCTGGAGGTCCCGTGCATGTCTGGGAAAGAGAGCATGAGTCAACATGAAGAAGGCAGAGAGATGGAGAGAGTGTGCTCACCCAGAGATTCTGGAGCGTGACCTCAGCCGGGGAGCCTGCTGTGCCGAGACTTGACGGCCTGCACAGGTGTAGACCAAACTCGAGGCCTAAATCACACTCAAAATATTACCACATGTTCCCACACAGAGACTAAACGAGGAGCGGGCTCCTCGAAGCAGAAGAAAGAGAAGGGTGGGGGGGCATGGAGAGCAAAGCAGAAAGAGGACAGATGCCAATACAAAGAACTCATTCCCAAGGAGGCTCGTGGTGACCCCCAAAGGAAAGAGGAGGGAAACATTTGGGGCGATTGCACATTTTGTGCAAATAGCCCAAGTCACGTGAATCTGGTACAGTTTCTACGGGGCTGGAGGGCACCAAGGGACTGAGAGCTTTGTTGGAATTGTAGGGAAGGTCTGCTATCCTGATGCTCTGAATATTGTTATTTATTTATTTAGTCTAGGCTTCATGGGGTGGTTCTGGCACAGTGTGTGCAGAGAGGCCTGATTAAAAGCCTTTAATTATAGAGGTATGTGCTATTGGAAGAATCAGAAAACTGGCTGACAGTCTGGGTCGGGGGAGTGAGGGGGATGGGTAGTATCCTAGCATGGTGTCACAGAAATAAGGGCTCCTTGAGTTTTGCTTTTTTAGGGCTCATGATAGTGGATGAAAGATTGTGTCAAAGTGCATCTAGGTGAAAGTGACTTTTTGTCTTTAAAAGAAATTTATTAGAACAGTAAGGAAAATGACTTGTTATGGGAAGCTTCTGTGCAAGTGACTTTCTAGGTATGTCTGAGATATTTGAGATTGTCTAGGTCAACCTGACTTTACAGATAAGGAAACTGAATCTAAGACAGTTTAAAAAACTCATCCAAGGTCACAGAGTTAGTTAGAAAAAGAACTTTTGGACTCCTAGCTTTTTAAAAAACATCACACTCAATTTTGGGATCCAAGTGGGATAAACTGTGTTTTTTTATTTCCTAAATGGTCAATCTGAGGACAAAGGGACAGGCAGGGAGGAAAGGAAGAAGATGAAAGAAAGCCAGTCCTTCTCCAATCCCTACATCTTCTACCCTACACTAACCCCCTGACTTGTGGCATTTGTGGGGAAAGGCATCAGAAAATCTTGACTCCCTTCAGTTTTGAATGTTCTTTTTGCCCCAAATGGCTTAGAATCCAAATGATGGGTTGGAGGGTACTTCTTCTCAGGGCATTCATTCTCTTCCTCATAGCTTGTTGCCACTGGCCTATACCAACTAGGGTTTATGTTGTTACTTCTCAGAAGGATGTCTTTGGATCATGGAGAGCTTTCCTGTTTATCTGTGGCAGATGGTCTCTCTCAGAAGCAGTTCAGCATTAAAATGGTAGCTCAGACTTACCCAGGGCCTCAAAGTTTGTAAAGAGCTTTATATACATGGCTTTATTTTACCCCTTCAACAACTCCATGTATTAACTGCTATTATCATCTCCTTATTAGAAATGAGGAAATGGAGAATCACAGACTCACTGAGACTCAGGTTCATATGATGAGCACTGAAGTAGGATTTGAACTCAGGTCTTACAGACATGAAATGAGATAGTTTTTCTTCCATACTATTCTGTGTCTTGGACATCAGATACTCCCATGACACTGCTTACTAGAAGTTTGGAGAAAGGCTTAGCAACGGGCCATGGTTCTCCTATAAATTATGTAAAGGATGACCAATAAAACCATGTTTTGTAGGGTCTCTCAAATATCTGAGCCTTCTCTTGGTTGGATTCAATACATGTAATCATAGGATCGTGCATTTAGAGCTGGAAGAGATCTTGGCAGATGAGGAAACTAAGGCATAGCAAATTTCAGGGACTTGCCCATTATTACACAACTGGTAAGTATCATAGGCAGGATTGGAACCTAGATCTTGACTCTAAGGGCGACACTATGCCAGATGAGACAAAATAACTTCCAGCTTGGCTCTGACTATACTTGTTCATAACTGCCAAATTCATGCAAAAGTTGTTTTCTTTTGGGGCGTACCACTTGGAAGAAAAGTCATTTTCATTTGACTGGCATAGGACTTTTGTTGATTTGTTAAACGATCTAGTAATATTGAAGACACCTTATACTTTCTTCTGAGAATATTCTCCCTGTTCCTCTGTCTTTCTCTGTCTCTCTATCTCTCTCTGTCTCTCTGTCTCTGTCTCTCTGTCTCTGTCTCTCTGTCTCTCTGTCTCTCTCTCAGGGATAAGTAATTTGCTTAGGGTCACACAGATAGTAAGTGTCAAGTGTCTGAGGCCAGATTTGAACTCAGGTCCTCCTTAATCCAGGATGGGTTCTCTATCCACTGTCCCATGTCTCTCATTCCTGATGTAACTTGGTTGGATGGTTGTGCCTTCTGGGAAATCCATAATAGGTGGCCACAAGTGAGGTGTGAAAAGGAAGGATGAATTTATAGAACACATTGGCATCATGCAAATGCAGAGCTCATATTAGGAGTCGTGGATGGAGACAGGATGGCAATGGCATTGGTAGTGACCACCTGCCACCCTTTGGCTTCTGCTACAACACATTTCTCAAGGCCCCTTAGAGACATGTGTTTGTCTGCGGCCACAGAGACCAATAACAGCAGTGAGGTAATCCTCTACTTAAATCGGGCATGAGCCCTCTCCCCCTACTGGGGTTAGAAGAGGTACCATTGAACACCCTTAAGCAGGTAAGAGGAGTGATGCGATGATGATGTGGAGACAGCACTGGCCATACAGTTAGAGGGTGGGGGGGCTGAATCTTCCCTCTAACACATTCTACTTTTGTGAACTTCTGTTTTCCCATCTGTAAAATGGGGAGGGGGGATTTGGCTCAATGACCTCTAAGGGCCTTTCTTGCTTTAAAGCTATATTCTGTGATCCTATAAAACTAAGGAAGTTCACCTTGCTATAGTATTAAAAAGAAAAAAAATAGCATCCCACCAAATTTGGGATGAACCCTCTAAAAATTTCACACTTGAAAGAAGATGGAATTCTTCAGGAAGTAGTATATCTCTTTCACTAATCAACATTCTAGGTCCCTGAAACTACAATGGTTGGAAAATGAAAAGAAAGTAAAACATTTCTTCTCACCATGGAAACCACAGCCTGTTTAATTACAGAAAGTCACCTCAGTCCCACATCTATCCATCTGATCTTTCATTCCACATTTTGTCCTCAAAGTCCCTGCTATCAAAATTCAAAACTGAACTAAGTGGGGAGACCGTATATGCACAGACCCACAAAGGCACTTAGCTGTGTCTCAATGATCATTCATTGGGCATTAAACCATTCATTCCGAGATGTAATGGGGGCTACATTTCTCATCCAGAATAACACAGCTGATGACAGGGGCAGGATTTGAACATGGATCTTCTGGACTGTAGGCAGTTTTCCAGATGCCAAGCTAGCCCTGTTCTCTCAGCTGATCCCTTTAGATATGCCCTGCAGATCTCTTTTATATAGACAGGTTATAGTAAACTGAGGCAACTTCAAAGAACTAACTTCAGCTCTCTTTGTAAGCTCTTGGAAGGCAGGGTCTGTATTTCTTTTATGTCTTTGTCTCTCCAGGGCATATCACAGTGACTCACAGATAGAGATAGTGGTTGGCCATTGTTATATGGAACTCCCAGAAGAGGAAACTCTTTCTACCAGTGCAAGTAAGCACCTACTCTAAAAGTTAGAGGCTTAAAGAGTTGCCTAAAGCACCAAGAGATTAAATAACATGTTCACACAGCAGTGTATGTTAAAGATAGAATCTGGATCCAGGTTTCCTGGATCTGAGGCTGCCTCTCTAATCACACTATATCATGCCCTCTTTCATGTATGCCAAGCAGTAGGCACTTAAATGGGCAGTTAAGTGCTTGCCATAGTGCACAGAGTGCCAGGCCTGGAGTCAGGGAGACTCATCTTCATGAGTTCAAATCCAGCTTCAGACACTAGCTGTGTGATCCTGAGCAAGTCACTTAACCCTGTCTTGCCTCAGTTTTCTCATCTGTAAAATGAGCTGAAGAAGGAAATGGCAAACCAGTCTGATATCTCTACCAAAAAAAACCCAAATGGGGTGATGAAGTGTTAGATTGGACTTAAATGATTCAATAGCAACAACAACAAAGGCACTTAAAGAAATGTTTATGGATTGAGATTGTAGGAGTACAGAAAACATGTCCATTTACATCTTCACTTTAGCAATACCTGTTTGACTTTTATTTTTATTTTCTTTTAGTGTAATGCTAGAATACAATGACTATGATTTGGGTTGGGTGTTCATAATGGATGAGATATAATTTATCCCCAAGAATGTGTTAAGTGCTCATGTTAGCCACAGGATTTATGACAAGAATGTAATAATTAAAAAGAATAATAGTTAATGCTGTTGGGTGGGAGAGGGGAACTGTCAAGAATCTTAGAGCTAGAAGAAATTTAATAGGTTATTGTTTAACTTCTCTCTTTTTAGAGATAAGGAAACTGAGGCCAAGAGACAGGAAATGATTTGTTCAAGGTCACAATGCTAGTTAGCCAACTAGGAGCTAACAGAGGAGAAAGCTTTGGTTCTAGTCCTGGGCCATCTGTAGCTTATTTTGGTCCTCAGTTTTCTTGCACATATGGTGAGAGGCCATCCAACATAGACACTCTATAGTTCTGATATTCGGTTTTCTGTCCTCATGAAATTTTCCTTCCTTCCTTCCTTCCTTCCTTCCTTCCTTCCTTCCTTCCTTCCTTCCTTCCTTCCTTCCTTCCTTCCTTCCTTCTTTCCTTCCTTCCTTCCTTCCTTCTTTCCTTCCTTCCTCCTTATGAATCAGACTGAGAAAAAAGGCAGGAGGCATTACATATGGTCCTTTGGGAGAGGCAAAAAAGAGAGGAAAACTTAGCATTCTCTCTCTCTCTCTCTCTCTCTCTCTCTCTCTCTCTCTCTCTCTCTCTCTCTCCCTCTCTCTCTCTCTCTCACCCCTCCCTAAGACAGCAAGCAATTTGGCTATATATGTGCAATCATCTCAGGAGTTTTTGAGAACAATCAAATTGAAAGTCACACATAACATTTAGAGGGAAAAGGGAAGGGGTATTCATTTAATCCACCATGTCTTTGTTGGGGACCAAATTAGTTTAGCATAAATGATTAAATAGGCCAGGTCCTGGATTTAAAGTAGAATACAATCTTTATAATTTTTATTTTTTTCTGGTCCATCTAAAATTCTAGGATAACTCAGAAACATGCAGATAAATTATTGAAAATGAACAAGACCTTCTGGAAAGACATAGAAATGGAGTTTTATATGAAGAAATGCAAATTAATTATCCTACAACTCAGCTCAATAGTATTTATAAACTACTATGTTCAAGGCTCTGTGCTAAATGCTGAGTTTACAAGGGAAAAAGGTGGTCCCTCCCCTCAAACTGCTCTCTTTTGACATTGGTGAAAAGGCAATTTGATATGATATATAGGTCTGCCACCAGCAAATATCAAACTGTGGATGATGTGGTATATGAGGAAATATATAAATATTCCAATTTTCTGAAACTGAGAATGGTTAATTGCATAATAGTTGGAGAAAAAAATTGAAAAGATCCAGAAAATACGTAGAGAAAATAAAGCATTCCTTGAAGGACAGCAGAGAGATAGATAAGGCAATGTGTATAGTGATTCTAAACTGCTCATTCAGTAAAAATAGTATCCCGGGGGTGGGAACCTACAGCCTCGAGACCACATGTGGCCCTGTAGGTCCTTAAGTGCGGCCCTTTGACTGAATCCAAATTTCATGGAGGGCTGCACTTGAGGACTTAGAAGGCCACATGTGGCCTTGAGGTTGCAGGTTCCCCTCCCCTAGGGGCTGAATCCTGTAAGAACTGAGCATCAACTCTATAAAGCATCATAATACATCATTTGGAAGCTTTAGTTGCATTCTACACACATTTCAATAGACTTCTTCCTTCTTTTTCCTGCATGTTCTTTTGTTAAAAAAGGTGAACATGCAATAATGAATAAGCATCCAAATGTGAATTGCTTTTGTACTGTTAAATTGAAGAATTATTTCTATGTGGAGGTGGCTGTAATTTCATCTGCGTAGCCAACATAGCATGAGCACAGATTTAATTCCAAGGAAGGCAATTTGACATATTTTGAAAGAGCATTAGCTTGGGAATCAGAAGACCTACGTTCAAATCCTGCCTTTTATGATTGTGACCTATGTGACTTTAGGCAAATTATTTCACCTTCATGGGCCTTGTTTTCCCCATATGTAAAATGAGGGGATTGGACTAGGTCTCTGAGGTTCCTTCCAACTCTAGTTCTATGATACTATGTATGACCTTCTAGGGTTTACTGAAGTATCAGAATCAATGATTTGTCTGCTTGCTTCTTCTATTTCTATCTTTTCCACTGCTCTGCCTCATCGTTCTTTTGTGATCCCTTAGGATCCAGGCTCTAAGTCTTTTGTCGAATCTGTTGGCCACCATTCTGATATGACTCACTAGCAATGTGCTTTGGGCTTAGTGAGGCTGATACAGGGACAATTGAACTGGCCTGGCATCAGAAGAAATCTTGGGATTAGAGAGCCTAGGAGTCCTCTTGGTATGGAAGGAAGGGAGGAATCACACCCAATAGCAGGAGGGAGTGCTGAGGGCCAGCATACCTGGATGATCAGCCATAAACTACTGATTGCTAAAAAAAAAAAAGTAGCTGGACATGAGAAAGAACCTCAATTCACTGTCTCCTTCTGCACCATTGAGACGGCAGTTAAAAACAAAACAAAACAAAACGAAACCAGAAACAAACCAAAAAAGAAACACAAATACCTCAAAGCAGCTTTAGCCACAGAAACAAGTAAAATGGCGCTAATAGATAGGGCCAAGCAGTTTCATAGATGGAAGGAAACTCCCAAATGAGGAAGCTCCGTGACCATGCAAATTGGCATCGTCTGTGCAACTCACAGTCCTAGAGAACTGGCCAAAGCACGGGAGGCTGTGATAGGGCCAGGGACGCCCTCAGCCAGGAGGTGCCAGCCTAGGATTTGGAACCATGTTTTCTTGGATTTAAGGTCAGCTCTCTATGGACTAGAAGTTTAACCTCTGTCTGCTCATCTCTAAAATGGAATTAGTAATAGTAATAGTAATAGTAATAGTACCTATTTCTCAGGGTTGTTGTGAGGAGATATTTGTAAAGTAGTTTGCAACCCTGAAATACACCCATATACATACACACACATATATACATATACAGACATGTATATGTATATATATGCACAATACATACGTACACATATACATTTTAGTCTCGTACAGAATTCTCTGAAATAGATATTATTCTCATTTTTTCAGAAGGGAAAACTAAGACTAAAAAATTAGAAGTCACTTGACTTGATCACATGGGTTTAAAGTATCAGATGGAACATTCGAATCCAGATCTTATTAACTCCACATCTGGCACACTATACACTGAACCAGGGGTGGAGAATCTGTGGCCTCAGGTTCACATGTGGCCCTCTAGGTCCGCAAGTGTGGCCCTTTAACTGAATCCAAACTTCACAGAACAAATCCCCTTAATAAAACGATTTGTTCTGTAAAACTCGATTTCAGTCAGAAGGCTGCTCAGTGAGCCATTGTTCCTCTTTTGAGGCAGGTAAAGTGGAACAACCCATAGGATGCTTCAAGTGAAGACCTGAGGTAAAATTCTGCCAGTCACATAAACCTCTCTCAGCCTCAGTTTCCTCATCTGCAAAATAAGGTAATTAGATTTGAGGGCCTCAAAGGCATTTTCTATCCCTAAAAATTTGATGCTATTTTTCTTTCTTTCTTCTTCTTCTTCTTCTTTTTTTTGCTTTTTGGAGGGCAATCGAATTAAGTGACTTGCCCAAAGTCACACAGCTAGTTTTGTGTCAAGTGTCTGAGGTAGGATTTGAACTCAGGTCCTCCTGACTCTAGGGCCAGTGCTCCATTCACTTCGCCCCCTAGCCACCTGAAGACTGCTTATTCTTCAAAACACATAGAGAAGCTACAGAGAGGGGCTGAAACAGCTTGTGGTCTATTAAAAGTGATCATCATCTTGACTGTGACCCTGAATAAGTTAACTCCACACTTTCAGGAACTTGATATTCATGGTCCAAAGGAGTAAACTTTTGGTTTATCAATACTTATGGACAATTTCCATATGAGTCATCCTCCAACAATGGCATAATGCCAATGAACTTGAGTTGATGCCGATAATATTTTAAGATAATAAAACAAGGATGATTATTGAGAAGGCCAGTATTCACTTTCTGGATTTGCCTGGCAGACAGGTTTCCTGGATGTGGAGGTGAAAACAACTTTCTAAGCTGCCCTCACATACTCAAATATCTCAGTGCCTACTGGGATGAATCATCTTTTCTCAGCTGTTGGATTACACACACACTTCCAAAACTTTTTTTTTTTTTTAACTCTCTCAATGCACACAATGTGACATCTTCTGGGCCTAGAAAAAATGCAAGATTTTTATGGTGTCTAGAGGCAGCTAGGAGTTGCCATTGTTCAGAGAACACTGGACCTGGGGTCAGGAAGACCTGATTCCCAAGTCTGGTTCCAGACACTTGCTGTCTGTGTGACTTTGGCCAAGGAGTTTAACCTCTGTCTGCCTTAGTCTTCTCATCTCCAGAATGGAATTAATAACAGTACCTGCTTCTCAGGATTGTTGTGAAAAGATATTTGTAAAGTAGTTTGCAAGCTTATGTGCGTGTGTTACATATTCTGAACAGGAGGAGAGCATATTTCTCCCATGTTCAGCATTTTTCTCCTAAGAGTTTAAAATACGTTCATATATAGGCTAACATTTGTCTTTAATATCCACTTACGAAGGAATAAGGTTGTTGTGCATTTTTTTTTTGTAGAGGACCAATGACACCATGGAGAGATGTTTTGACTCCTGTATGAATTGGGTTTAAGTGAGGCAGTTGCAGTCATCAACCTCATTATCTCTTCCTGAGTCATCAAAGTCTAGTGGCAGGACAAAAGTCAAGATGGCTGGAGATGACCTGGAATGCAGCAGATGACCTTGGTTTCTTTGATGTCTGACCAAACTCTAAGCTCTCCACACCTCTAGCTCTCTTGTGGTCCCTGGAACAAATTTTTCTCATCTGCCTATCCTGCCAGGGAAGTCTTCACATGCTTGGGATAGACATCCCCCTAACTCACTGAGAGCTTTGAGGCCTGTTGGTTACCCTCAACCTGGTTTAGCTAGTCTTCTCAGACATGTTTACCAGGGTATGACCACTGTACCTGGGTTCTTGGAGCCACAGGTGAGAGACAGGTGAAAGGTGGACACCAAAGGTGGATGAGCAGCCCTGAAAAAGGCTGGGCAAGACCTCGCACCAGAGGTGCTAGTTTTCCCGAACACCCCATACACCACAGGGGTAAGGTACTCCTTTTTCCTTTGACAATATGGTTTCTAGCTCTGAAAATGATTTTTGTTTGAGCTTATCAATGACTTCCTTCCAGCAAAAATGTTTATGGGCAAGCAACAAACAGGCAAATGAAATTCTCTCTCCCTACCCCCTCTCTTCTCCCCTCCCCTATCATCCTTTCTTCTTCTCTCCTCTTTTCTCTCTCTCACTTCCCTTTTTCTTCCTCCTCCTTTGTCTTCCATCTCCATCCCTATCTCCTCTTAGTCACCTCTCAGTCTCAAAATCATTATAAAGATGTAGTCATAACTGGCAGTAGTGACTAGTGCTTGGACCTTTTAGAAGGTACTGACAGTTCTCCTTCGGCATTTTTCATCCCTGATGTCATGGTCCTCTTCAAGAATGCAGGACAAACAACAACAACAATCTGAGAGAAAGGACTGAGCTGCTCACCTAGTTAGAAACAATAATTAGCTAAGATAATAAACTTCAGAGGCAGAAGGGCAGGACCTAGGTCAGAGTTGGGAAGGCTTAGTTCAGATTCTGCCTTTGATGTGCCCCTGGCTCTTTCACCTTTTACTCACATAGATCATTGAATTTCCCTTTGTTCCAAACAACTCTCTGAGGCAGCAAATTACAGAGTTGTTGATGTTCTTTGATAGCAGGAGATTTCTTATCTATGTAACCCTTGGATCATAGGGCCATAGGATTCTCTTCTCATTTGTGGAAATTGGTTACTGGTACCTACATGGGGGGTTAGGAGGAGTTGGTAAGCATGTGAGAGAAGAGATATCCAGCTTCTTCTGGCTTCCTGCTTTGAGAGATATGTATCTTCCAACCTCTGTTAAAGACACTAAATGTATATGCACACACATATATGTATATATACATACACAAATGTATATATAGTTATACCTTCCATATTATGAGGTTAGGGGTGCAGCACCCTCACCATCTGCAAAATCTGGGCAAAAGTTTTTGGCTCTCCCTTCATATTGGAGAAGTCTGAACTTTTTCTTTTTCTTTCATTGGGTGTTTACAGTACCTTATTGTAAAATTTGGGTTAAGTATTTGGTCATAAACTCTGTGGCCTTTGTGTGTTGTCTGTGGTTTCCATAAAGCTCCCCCCAAATTCCCATTTAATTTCTTATGCCACACATACGTGTGTACACACATATTTATACTAATATACATATGTTTACATATATACCCAGTAGACATAATTGTATTTATGCACATATATATATACATATACATATATATATATATATATATATATATATATATATATATATATATATATATATACACACACACACACATATATATGGAGAGAGAGAAAGAGAGACAGGGAGACAGAGACATAGACAAAGACAGAGACAGAAATTTACACTACAGCTATATCTCCATATAGCTATTTATGTTGGGACCATCCTGTCCCATTTAGAGATGGCAATATCGCTTAAATGTAAAAATTACTTCCCCAAGACTAGCAATATTTAAGGTAGCAGGTAAATATAATTCTAGCCTAGTGCCCTCTCTCTCTGAGAGCAGAGGAGCTGACATTTGGTCTCAAGTTCTTGCTTCCTCTCCTGGCAGGAATCAAAGTTTTCCTTGAAGAAGAATCAGGGGAAGAGACTCTGGGGATATCTATTCTTGACTCCCTGCAAGTCCCATCTAGATGGACCCTTGTAGATGCACGTCACCTACACGGACAAAACAAAACAACATCCCCACACCCCATCCTTACATTTAGGAATGCCTGATGCCAGTGAAATAAAGGATCCAGTCCTTGTCATAAGTCAGCAGATGACTGCTTCCCTCCAACTGCCCAAGATGTAGTTCAGGTACTCTCCATTTTTGAGAGCTGCCCTGCTCTTTTCCCGGCAGCCTCCATCCCCTGTCATCTCTCACTCCATTGGGTTTTATGTCTTAACATCTGACATCTCCCCAAGTCCAACTGAACTTGCCTTTGAAAATCAATTTGAGGAGGCCTTTCTTCAGGGTATGTTTTGCTATGTTTTCCCCAGGGTCCAAAATTGCTGGTTACCATTCAGAGTACAAATGAGGCTTGAAGCCTTGACCTCTCCTATCCCCTCATACTTTGGAGCAGTCTGTGGATTTTCCCATAACGAAGTGTACTCTCAATGTTGGAGAAGAGAAGTTAGAGATTGGGTTTAAGCCCTGCACGTGACATGCCATTTGTCAGTGTTCCCTATTCTAGTTCTTTGTGCATATATTGTATCTCCCCTCCTGGATTATAGACTTCTTTAGGGCAGCGACTATGTATCTCACACTTCTTCATATTCCCCCCAAGTATCTCGTACCAAGTATTTGCATGCAGTATGATGATTTCTTGGGGCTGTTGTTGAAAGGGTTCATACTTGAGGCAGGCATTGCAATCACAAAAAAAAAAAAACAAAAAACCCCCCAAAAAAACCATTTTTTTAATAGCAGTAAGACTTATAAAGTACCTAATGAATATTATCTCATCTCATCCTTACAAAGATCTTGGGATACAGGTGCCATTACTATTCACACTTTACAGATGATGAGACTGAGACAGACGGATTAAATGATTAGTCTAGGATCACACAACTACTAAATGTAAGAAACAGGATTTGCACTCAGATCTTCCTGACTCCAAGTCAAGCACATTATCCACTGCAAAACATTGTTGCAAATACGATCAGTAGTCTCAAATTTAAAGTTCTGGTTGATGCAAAGTTTATAGAAATTATCCACTTTAGGGGTGGCTAGGTGGTGCAGTGAGTAGAGTGCTGGCCCTGGAGTTAGAAGGACCTGAGTTCGGATCCGGCCTCAGACACTTAACACACACAAATAAAAACCTAGCCCTGTGGCCTTGGGCAAGTTATTTAACCCCAATTGCCCTCCAAAAAAAAAAAAAAAGAAAAAAAGAGAAATTATCCACTTTAATATTATAATCTCTTTTTTTTTCTCTTGAAAAAAATGTTAATTATAATTACATGTAGCTGGCCTTGGTACAGAAAGCCCTGGGGGTGGTGCTGTCCTTGACTCAGCCTCTCAAGTCTTTTCTTTCTGCTTGTCTTACTCTCCATCCTCTGCCCCCCACAACCTTTTTTTCTTCTTCAGAATTAAGGGTTGAATTAGGGGCAGCTAGGTGGCACAGTGGCTAGAGCATCAGCCCCGGAGTCAGGAGGACCTGAATTCAAATCCAGCTTCAAACACTTACTAGTTGTGTGACCCTGGGCAAGTCATTTAACCGTGATTGCTTCAAAAAAAATAACAAAAACCCCAAAAATCAAGAGCCTGGGAGTCAGTCCTTTCCCAAGTGCATTTGCCACCAAGGAAAGGCAACAGGGATGTTGTCTTGAAAAATAGAATAGAATATAAATAATCCAATACTACTCTGTCCTTGAGACCCTTGGACTAGATGTCATCTAAGATATTTTTAAAATAACAAATGTCCAATATTCGGGGGCGGCTAGGTGGCGCAAAGAATAGAGCGCCGGCCCTGGAATCAGAAGGACCTGAGTTCGGAGCCGGCCTCCGACACCTAATCCGCACAAACAAAAACCTAGCCGTGTAACCTTGGGCAAGTTACTTAACCCCAATTGCCCTAAAGGGGCGGCTAGGTGGCGCAGTGAGTAAGAGTGCCGGCCTCGGAGTTTGGATGACCCGAGATCAGATCCGGCCTCAGAAAATGAGCACCCATGCATAAATCAAAAATGACTAGCTGTGTAACCTTGAGCAAGTTACTTAACCCCAATTGCTTTAAAAAAAAATGTCCAATATTCTCTGATCACAAGTAGTTAAGATATATTTTGGAATGAATAAATAAATGGATGGATGAATTGAAATCTCTCTGTAAGCTGTGTAAAATTTATAGAAAAATGCAAAATGTAGGTTAGTACTTCTTGCCGATTCTTTTTTGAAGGCACCCACGAAACCTTTGTTACTTGGAGCCTCAGTATTTCAGATATTATTATTGTTATCTTAATTTTTAATTTTTGATGCAGTTCATATAGAAATGGTCTAGAGAAAAGTTACTGTTCTGCTGTTCTGTTATGTTTAATGTTCTATGGACATAAATATTTGCTCAGCATTTGGAGACTTCTTCACAAAACTACAGACTGATTGACAGATGGCAGAAGAAGCTGTTGCCATTACATAGGTCTTTTCTTTGGGAAAAATCAATCTGAAAGGTCAATTCATGAAAAGAGTTTTTCAGTGGTTAAAATTTACATGTTTCTTGTGTGTGGCCTGGACCCTGTTAACCTTTAATTTTTATTTAATTTTTCTCTTCTAAAAGATCTTTTCTTATAATTTTTGTTTTATTGGAAATTGGTTTTACTTGAAATATTCAATTTACAATTTACAGAATTTGGAAAAGCATTTCTCAATGAAATTTCTTCAAAAAGTTGGAAAACTATGTAATTGAATAAGTTTTGGGAATATTGTTTTATTACTATTAACATTATTATTAAAGTTGAGACTTCCTCTAAAGTTTAAAAAATAATTCTTCTTGCCTGTATCACTGCTAATAAAAAGCTTTCATATCTGAGATTTCATGATACCTTTCCTTAATTAAGTCTGTGTTTTACTGAATTGAAATTGAAATTGTAATCAAATCGGGGAGCTCTGTAATAAACAAAGACGTATGAGTCACATGCCCTGCTCGAATGGAGTTTTATGGTTTGGGTAGAGTGATAAGGTATAAGCACATAAAAAAGTACAAGATTAAAATAATTTTTCAAGACTGCAAAATAAAAGATAGGATAAAGAAATACAGATCAAATTCCCAATGAATATTTCAGAAGGATGCTATGTTTTCCTAACAAGGAGAACCTATTTCATGGTAGACTGGCTAAAGAAAGCTTTATGGTAGCAATTGTCTTTAAGTTTGGTGTTAAAGGTTGAGTAGAAATTAGACAAAGGGTAGCTAGGTGGTACAGTGGACAGGACACTGGGTCTGGAGTCAGAAAGACCAGTGTTCAAATCTGAACTCAGACACTTATTAGCTGTGTGACCTTGGGTGTATCACTTAACTCCTATCTGCATAAAAATGAAGAAGGAAATGCCAAACCACTATAGTATCCTTGCCAAGAAAACTCTATGGACAGTTGATCCATGTGGTCATAAAGAATAGAACACAATTGAACAATAGAAATTAAGATAAGCCAAGAGGGGCTGGAATTCACATAGATCTCAGACTCATGTTGAACAGGCAAGGCATTTTCAAGATCAGCAGTACAGTTGCAAATTTGTCTCATGAACTGGCTACATGCCATGTTTCATATTCGTGTTTTGGGGGCAGATTCCTAATGCTTTCAAGAGAATCTCCACAAGGTAGAATATAGCATGCAGTTTTACACAAACACGTTCCCAGCTAACATTCAAGGAGAATATTTAATTATACGCAGGGAACTAAAATAGAGTATAAATTTCTATTATCTACTTTTCCTTCCATCCCCCTGCTCCCCAAATTCCATTTCATCAGATGAAGCATAAAACGTGCTAGAGTAGTTAAGGCAATAGGAAAAGAAAACTTTTGAAAAAAGGAAAAACTTACTATATCAAGTAAGAAATTTTTTTTTAAATAAAGACAATCATCTGCTCTTCTTTAGGGCTTGAGAAACTAAGAAATATACAGCAAAATGGTTATAAATGACTTGCCTAAAGTTCTAGAGTTAGTAAGGAACAGAGGTGATCTGAGATTACCTCCAGTACCCCTTCCATAATTTCTAAGG
The DNA here is from genome assembly GCA_011680675.1 of Gymnobelideus leadbeateri. Classification (NCBI taxonomy): domain Eukaryota; kingdom Metazoa; phylum Chordata; class Mammalia; order Diprotodontia; family Petauridae; genus Gymnobelideus; species Gymnobelideus leadbeateri. Next base: position 139,314 of record WOXC01008723.1, on the reverse strand, counting down.
TTACTTCCTATACCTAATGGATAGGGGCAGGATCAATTAAAGTATATTCACTAAAAATTTTCTTAAGCAATGGTACATAGAACCCAGAGAACTCCTCTTTAAAAGTTTGACAGAGAACTAAAGCCCATGCCTGTGAATAATTGGACACTGCTCATGTTCGTTATTTTTTGGCTTTTTGACATGAAAATATTTTTCTTCCCTTTAATTTGTAAATAGTGTAACAGATGTCTATCCATAAACTCTGCCTTTTGCCATACCCATACCCACACCCTGACTGGCTTCCATTTTTCACAGAAATAAATTTTAAGTTGAAATGATTTCCACACCTACTTTGTTTTGCTAAAGAAGAGCTACGAGACGTTAAATTTAATTTATGAAGGCTTCTATTTGTGTTCCAGTCCTTTGCACAGACATATACACACACATACACACACATCCTGCTGAGGCTTTTCTCTCTACTGCCAATGGCATTGGAGCTTCTGGCAAAGTCCAAAACATCATCAATTATCACCTGTCAGTGAGCTGGCTTTTCAAATCCAGCCAGATACATTGGAAGTACCTCTTAGAGCCATAGAGAAGAAAAGTATCCCTCTGGAATTGGTATTGTCCTCATACTTAAGTCTCTAGTTCACAGGATGTTGGACAACTTTCAGCCTCCCAGTTAATATGAAATGAAACTCAGGCACTGAAATCTTTAAAAAATAGAGTTTTCTGTATTTAAAAACTCATCTGAGAATTTCCTCGTTATTTTTCCTTCTAAAATAACAAAACCTAAATTATTATTTCTTCATAAAGGTGGTGCCTTAGCTATAGCTAGAGTGACCCATTTAAAAAATCATCTCTATTCTAACCTTAGAGCTACTGACTGAGAAATGGGGCTTATTTTTTAGTTAGCCATTATTTTTTCTTCCTCATTGATTAGTTCTTGATCATACATGCATAGAAGAGTCTTCACTAGGAGAAGAAAGACCTCAGCTCCTTACTAACTCTAGAAATTTAGGCAAGTCACTTATTATTATTTGCTCTGCATGTATCTCTTAGGTTCCCATGCCCTGAAGAAGAGTGTTAGGTCTATGAAATGAGGGTAACAACACTTGTCCTACCTATTTCATAAAAGCCTTGGAGCATCAAATGACCTTAATGTGTGTAAAAGTCCTTTGTAACTAATACATATTGTGAAGTAGATTGGCTCATATAATTGTTTGTACTTTGGTCCAGACTGGGGTGACCAGTATTGCAGAGATATATTTAGATAGATATGGGGTATATTTAGATAGATAAGATCTATGACTATGCTCCAATCTGTTTACAGGGAAGCCATGATTCCCACCATGGTGGAAAGTAGGAAGTGGGTCTTGGCTGTACCTCCGGTAGACTACTACAGTAGGGGGAGGTAGGATCCAGCCTCTTTCACTTTCATTTCTCCAAAAGGGATATTGGGCTAGAATTATATCTATCACACTTCAGATATTTGTATTCTGTGGAGTATGCTGCTCTTTTAGGGGTTCAGGATAAAAGTAATTTTTCTTGGTGGCCCTAAGAAGAGGGTAATAATTTACTTTTGTCAGCCTACCTCCTTCCCACAAAATGTTTTGTTTTTTTTTTAAGCAATTGGGGTTAAGTAACTTGCTCAAGGTTACATGGCTAGTCATTATTTATGCGTGGGTGCTCATTTTCTGAGGCCGGATCTGATCTCGGGTCATCCCAACTCCGAGGCCGGAGCTCTTACCCACTGCGCCACCTAGCCGCCCCTTTAGGGCAATTGGGGTTAAGTAACTTGCCCAAGGTTACAGGGCTAGGTTTTTGTTTGTGTGGATTAAGTGTCGGAGGCCGGCTCCGAACTCAGGTCCTTCTGATTCCAGGGCTGGCGCTCTATTCACTGCGCCACCTAGCCGCCCCCCACAAAATGTTTTTTACACAAAAGAAAAGATAGTATTTATTCAAGACAGGGTCAACAGAAATTGAGGGATTGTATAGAATGGATTAAATGATACAGTGTATAAGAATAAACAGACTATTTGACTAGAGTGAGGTAAAATCTCAGCTCAGTCAAGTAGAGAATGATCTCATTGGGAGAGTCCATTTTTAGCAGCTTGGGGGAATGAAGGAACATGTTGGGAAGTCAGTTTTCCTTGTATCTGTTGCTCTTAGGGGTTCTCCCGTCTGCTTTTCAAATGATCATGCCTTCTTTCTCCATCATTTCTCTCAAACTCAACTTCTCTCTCCCTCTCCAAAGTCTTTTCCACTTAGGCTTGTGGGCTCAGAGGTTTCTCAGACAACTGAGTCATATCTACCTCCATGGACATAACTTGAAGCTTCACCAGGCTGCCGTTCAGAGTCGAGAGAAGGTGTCATGAAACTATAACCTACTATCATCCCCCAACCACATACATGGATTTTCAAAGGCCGTGAGAAACAGACTCACTCTGACAGTTATCATAATTATCCTTCCAGTTCTATGAACTAATTCTCTTAGACTACTCATACTGTGCTCTATAACTCTCTGCTTTCATGGTGTCATGGATAGATTACTATCCTAGGAGACAGGGGGAGCTGGGTATTATACTCATAATACATACTGAGGGCCTGGGTTCCCTCAGACGATTACTAGCTCTGTGACCATGGACAATTATTTTCTGCCTCTGGGCTTCAATAGCTTCAGCTTTAAAAATAATCGAACTTAATGGCCTCCATGATCCTTTCCACTTCCACATCTCTGACCAGATGACTTTGGCCCTACTGTCTAGAAAGAATGGAAATTGTTGATAAACTACGCATGGATAGTGATGAGTTAAGGAGATACTAAATAAAAGGGGTGTTATCAGAACCTTGGGATGATACTCTGCACTGCAGAACATTCAGTATAAGGTGGGTTTTCCTGCTGCTCTAAGAGAGGGGAGCAGGAAACCTATTTTATTCTCAGCCACGGCTCCCTATAATTTGGGGGCAGTATGTTCAGAAGGTGGTTAGGATATGGAAAGAAATAGAGATTATGCCATTGGGGGAACTGTGGATGTTATAGACTTATTGGGGACAGGTTTGATGTCACAGGAAAGAGGGATTAGACTTTTTCTGCTAGGTCACAGAGGGCAGGAGCAATGAATGGAAGGCATTGAGAGTGACAGGGAAAATGCCTAACAATTTGAGCTTTTGAAAAATGAAATGACTTGCTTTGGGTGAGAGTAGGTCCATCACATATTTCCTCCCCCTACCTTCAGCCTTGTAGGGAATCTCCAAGCATTAATTGGTGATGCTGTGAGGTACGGGTTGAATAGATGGCCTCTCAAGTCCCTTCAAATTATGTGCCTTCAGATAAATCAGGTTGTATTTTTGGACACGAATGACTCCAACATATAAACTATCCCCTTTAAGTTTGAATCACCCATGTCACCAGTAATTACTTTCTGAGAAACCTTGGACAAAGCATTTAACTTCTCTGATCCTCATTTTCCTTCTTTATAAATAAAATAAGTAGATCAGATTGATAAATTCTAAGGTCTCTTTCAGATCCAACGTCTACAAATCAATGATTCATATCCCTTGGGCCTCATTTCTCATACTCTATCTCCATCTCTGGCTCCAACCCTGCCCCTCTTTCCATCATCTCTATCTCTGTTTCTCTTAGAATATTTATACCTGGATATTTCTATGTATACATACACACACACACACACACACACACACACACACACACACACACACACACACACACATATATATATACATATACACATGTAATCATGAATATTTGTATGTATATACTACATATATACTCATGGACATACATATACACATATATCTCTGTGTATATTATATATGTATCAAACACATACACATATAATACATACATATGGTTGTTTTCATCTTCAGGCTAGTGTAATATGGTCCTTTAAGGCCCCCAAGGACTAAAAAATGTACACAGGAAGAAAAAAATATTTATGCTGAAAATATCTATGGGTGTGTATACTTCCATAGATCTGTGACCTCACTAACATGAGAACTTCTTGTTAGAGTACAGATCTCATGTTATCCATGCCCTCTCATCCTGTTACTCTTGTCCATATCCTCCAACATTAGTAAGGCCATAGCAATCAAGCAGGGTCAGAGCACTCTCATCTAGGTAGCCCTGCTCTAGGCTAGACATCAGTTTCTAAGAGTCTGTCATGATATGTCATAGAGATTCCTCAAGATAAAGATCTCTAAATCTCAAAAATATAGGGGAGGGGTCCCAGCCTCTGGAGGTAGAAGTCAGTATAAGAACCCAAGGGTTTCCTTTCCTTTCCTTTCCTTTCCTTTCCTTTCCTTTCCTTTCCTTCCTTTCCTTCCCTTCCCTTCCCTTCCCTTCCCTTCCCTTCCCTTCCCTTCCCTTCCCTTCCCTTCCCTTCCCTTCCCTTCCCTTCCTTTCCTTTCCTTCCCTTCCTTCCCTTCCCCCCCTTCCCCTCCCTTCCCTTCCTTTCCTTCCCTTCCCTTCCTTCCCTTCCCTCCCTTCCCTTTCCTTCCCTTCCCTTCCCTTCCCTTCCCTTTCCTTCCCTTCCCTTCCCTTCCCTTCCCTTTTCCTTTTCCTTTCCTCTACAAATTGTTGGGTTTTGCTTTCTAATCTACTTTATGTATAATTTCACACCATGCACATTCACAGTTATGACTGTTAAATTTATTTTCCACCTCAATCAATTCCATTTATTCTACTTCTTATCTTCTCTACCATTAGGTTGAAATGATCACTTTCCCAATTCTTCTATCCAACCTTCTGTTCACTTCTCTGCATTTCTACTATTGTATGCCTTTAATCTGTTTATTTAAAAAATTGAATATTCCCTGTCCCAGCCTAGACAAGAATGAGATTTATGAGATTACCACACCTCCCCATACCACTGAATGTTGATGTTTGAATAATCATTTTCTACAGTAGTGGAGAAGGAAATGGCAGACCACTCCAGTATAGGCCAAGGAAACCTGGAATGTGGTCATAAAGAGTCAGACACCACAGAACAACAAATAGCTTGTCAATTGCTATAAATACTTTTTCTGCCTCCTTCATTCTCCTTCTACAGGCTATTTCCCTACTTCTCTTTATTTTGGAAAACCCACATGCATTGCTTACCTTTTTTCTCTTATTAACTTTTAGATAGAATTTTCTCCTACTCTCAGCATGTATACATATGATCATCACTTTTTTTCAAGTTTTTCAAACTTTTTTTACATTTTAAAAAGTTTGTTATTTATTGTATTTGCCCTTTAAAGTTTTTACCAATTTATGATTTTCTCAAAAGGAATGTTTAGGAGTCACTGATTTTATTAAAAGTTTATAATTTTCTATATGATTATGCTGACATTTATATGATATTTTAATTTTTATGATAAGCTAATTTTCTTTGCCTTTTAATCTTTTATTTTCTAATATTTTCTTTTCCCTTCATGGAGTCTTACTGAGATTCCATGGAACATGATCTGCTTCTTCACAGATATTTATAATCTTTCTTTTTCAACCTGTAAGCTCTACACATTGACAAAGGTATTACTAAATGTATAATTTTTTTTCCAGGTTTCTCTCTGGTAGAGGACTATGGATTCTTTCAATCTTTCCTTTCTTTTGGTTCTAATATTTCTGGGTAGTTTTGTTTGTCTGATTTCCAGAGATGTGTATATATGTGCACGTGTGTACACATGTATGTATATACGAACACATGTGTGCATATGCATGTATGTATACACCTGAAATATATACTCACCTTGTATATATAACATATATGTGTGTATGTGTATATGTAGAATGTTTCATATATACATACACTAAGATATAAGTGGCATAGTGGATAGAATGCTGGGCCTGGAGTCAAGAAAACCTGAGTTCAAATCTTCCTTCAGACACTGGTTGGCCTAAGGGAGGTCAACTTATTTTTGTTTGCTTCAGTTTCTTTATCTGCAAAATGAGGATCATTATAGCACTATCCTGAGAAATAGTACTTAGCACAGTGCCTGGCACAAAGCTCTATATAAAAGTTAACTATTCCATTTTAATTTATTTTATGTATATGCATATGTATGTGTATGTGTGTCTATATACATACATAAGGTATACATACACAAATATATATATATATATATATATATACATATATATGATTCAAACTTTCTGTTGTTATTATCACTCTTTTCTGAACAACCTATGTTTCTCTCTGTTCCTCATTTTCCTCTTTAGTTGTTTTTTGGAAGTTGATACCTCATATGGAGTTCAAAAAATTTTGTCTTTCCAGTAACATCTCTTCTTTTATCATTGACTTTTGAATTCTATTTCCTCCATTATTTTTCTCAAGATGTCTACTATTCTGTAACATTTTGTCATTTGTTGATGTAAACTGTACATTTCTTATTTATTAGTTCAAGGGTTGTTGCTTTTTTATTTTAGACTAAGCCTTATAAATATTTGCAATTTTCAAGGCCATGCTATATCCTCTTCTGAATTAATTGAAAAAATTATTTTCTACTGGAGTTTTATCCTGAGCTTCTCTTTCCACATAGTATTATTCCAATGCATTAGGAATTTTCCCTTGCTTGGCTCCTCTCTCTCTCTCTCTCTCTCTCTCTCTCTCTCTCTCTCTCACTCCCAAATTTCTCTCTGTTTAGAAATTGAGGAATGTGGTTAAAACACAATTGAAAATTTGTTGCAAGTGGCATTTGGTGATAGTCCACATATACTGCAGATGCTTTCTTTTTTTTTGGAGGGGTAAAGTAGGGTAATCAAAGTTAAGTGACTTGCCCAAGGTCACACAGCTAGTAAGTGTGTCAAGTGTCTGAGGCAGAATTTGAACTCAGGTCCTCCTGACTCCAGGACCAGTGCTCTATTCACTGTGCCACCTAGCTGTCCCTCCTGCAGATACCTTCAAGTTTTCTTTAACTCAATAGCTTCTGAAGCCATCATTCTGATCTAGCTTGTATCAAGGAGTCCTTTGATGAAACTTGGTGTCAGAATGAGATGTTGGGTGTTGGCACAGTTTATTTTAAACTTTTTAAAGACTCATTATGCAGTTACTGATCAAGAAGAACTTTCATTTTAAAATTAAATGTTTCAAATGTAAAAAAAAATTAAAGAAAAAAAAGAAGAATTTTCAGCAGAGGTTAGTGGAAGGTTAAGCAGAGTATGGATATCAATACTGCAACCTTATTTTTTTTTCCTTTGAGGATTACCTCCCTGGAATATCTTTTCTTTCTTCTGATTGTTCCTTTTCTTTACTTCATTTGGCACATTACTTACATTACAATCTGCATCAACCAATACATCCCCAATTGACTCACAATTGCCCAAGGCAAACAATTCATCCTAAATTAACGAGAAAGTATAATCAATGTCTCAGACTCCAAGTACTGAAAACTCATCAGGTTGATTAGGGAATTTCTCTGATCACCTGGTTACATAAGCAAAAATTTGCTGGTTAAAGAGAGCACTGTAGTTTAAGGCCAGAAGCATGAAACCAATGTTTTGCAGCTGTTTTCTTTTTTTCATCAGGGTTTAATTTACTATAATTATTTTTCCTTGGCATGTACCAGATCTCTCAGGATCCTTCCATGTTTGCCATTTAATTGTTATCCTTGGGCATTTGGGGCTGAAAGCTTCAGATTCATTTACATGTAACTTAAATGTTCATTTGACAAGTGCCCCTTGATGTCTGATGAGCCGTTTTATACCAATGTTATATAATAGTGACTCATTCTTTGCTAAGGGAAAAATCCTAGGAAGCTTAAAATTAAGAACAAATGATATCTGCATGGGCTTCAGACTTGGGAGGTCCTATCTCCTACCCTACATATTTGCTTCTTCTTCAGACTTTAGACGAGGAAACCTATGACTCTTTACTCAATATTATCACTTGGTCAAGAGATACAGTATTTTAGAAAGTTATTTTTAACTTCCTGAGCCCATTCTGAAAACCTTGAAGTGGCCACAGAATGAGTGGACAGAGTGTTATATCCTGAAATATAGGGCTATAGGTTTAGAGTTAGGGAAGACATTGCAGATTATCTAGTCCAAAACTCATAAAGATGAGGGGGAAAAGAGGTGAAACAGCTTACATAGGATAAGAAGAAAGCTCTTGAGCTGGTATTTGAACTCAGGTCCACTGATGCCAAATCCAGGGTTCAAGGTATGGATACATGTTTCCTCACTTAAGCATATTTCATTTTGAATAGAAAGACATTTGTTTGGAAATCACTTTATAAACTTTAAAGCACTATACAAATGTGAGTTATCAACATCAGAATTATCATTATCACCAAACTCACACAGCAATTAAGTGATTTCTTACTACAATATTGCTCCAGATGCAGTTTGCCCCTATTTATAGATTATAATACTCCTGCCATGAGATCTTATTGAAATAATAAAAAAATGTACACACACACACACAGAGGACACAAGATTATACTGTAAAATAAAACCTATGTTAGGCTGTTTTCAGACCTTACTTGTGTCAGATTTTGAACAAAAGTGTGGCTTACATTTGGGGTGATAAGAGAATTGCTTGACTCTCCCACTGTACTTTGAAGGGAAGGAATAAATTTTGTTCCATGGAAGTGGGTGGTCCTCACGTGTCACAAGCTAAAAGACAGTGGTGATTTCTGTGTGTTTACAAATTCTTTCCATCCTGGACAATCCCATAAAACTGAATTGAGACCCCTTTTCATAAAAGGCGAGATCTTTTCCAGTTTTAGTACACTATACAGAGAAGAAAGGTACTACAGGGATAGGAATTTTAAGTAGGCACAGTTTCTCTCATATTGGAATCTGGCCAGAATATAAAGGTTAATAACTCAATTCCTATAAGTGGTATCATGGGGCCTTTAATAACTACAAGTGGTCAGAATCAGTTTTACACCTCATCAGAGACATGCCTCCTAGGAGAATGCATACTCAACACCCTAAACAAAGGGAAGAAAATTAGACTCTGGTATTGTTGAGGGAGGAAAGAGGCTGAGTGGTGGTTGGGATTCTACAAGGGCTTTAGATTCTTGAACAAACTTTACAAAGAAATGTTTCAGAAATCAAAGCCTGGAATTGAGATTTCGTTCTATGATCATATACCAGCATCCCTGCCTTTGCTTTCAATCTTGCAGTCACTTACCAAGAACATAGAGACCCCTTTCCTCACGCTTGCAGCCATGAAGGTCGAGCTGTGCAGCTTCAGCGGGTACAAGATCTACCTGGGTCATGGAAGGCGCTATGCCCGCACGGACGGGAAGGTTTTCCAATTTTTGAATGCAAAATGCGAGTCTGCATTCCTTTCAAAGAGGAACCCTCGACAGATCAATTGGACTGTCCTATATAGAAGAAAGCACAAGAAGGGCCAGTTGGAAGAGATTCAAAAGAAAAGAACTCGCCAGGCTGTTAAATTCCAAAGGGCCATCACTGGGGCTTCTCTTGCTGATATAATGGCCAAGAGGAACCAGAAACCTGAAGTTCGAAAGGCCCAATGAGAACAAGCCATCAGGGCTGCCAAGGAAGCAAAAAAGGCTAAGCAAGCAACTAAGAAGATAGCTGCATCTGCTGCTAAGGCTCCTACAAAGGCAGCACCTAAACAAAAAATTGTGAAGCCTGTGAAAGTTTCTGCACTCCGAGTTGGTGGAAAACATTAATTGTATACTAAATTGGATTAAATAAAAGGAAATTTAAAGAAAAAAAAGAACATAGAGACCCTCTCTACTATCATATAAAATAATAGATTCATTGATATATCCACAAAAAACACATTGCTTATAGGAAGACAACATATGTTGCCTAAGTTTTACTACCTTTATTTTCTTTCTTTCTTTTTTTTTTTTTTTGCATTTTTGGAGGGCAATTGGGGTTAAGTAACTTGCCCAAGGTCACATGGCTAGGTTTTTTTGTTTGTGTGTGTTAAGTGTCTGAGGCTGGATCCCAACTCAGGTCCTTCTGATCCCAGGGCCAGCACTCTACTCACTGCGCCACCTAGCCGCCCCTACTACCTTTATTTTCACAGATGGATGTTAATAGTATTTATATAGTACTTTCCATGTGCCTGGTACTATGTTAAATACTTTACAAGTATTACCTCATTTGATCCTCATCATAACCCTAAGATGAAGATACTTTTATTATTCCCATTTACAGATGAGGAAAGTGAGGCAAACAGAGTGACTTGCATAGGATCACACAGCCAGCAAGTATCTGGGGTCATATTTGAACTCAGGTCTTCCTGACTCTAGGTCCAGAACTCTATCTACTGTATCACCTAACTGCTCCATTAAAGTGACACAGGCCCATAGATAGTAATTATCAAAGGCTGTGTTTGGACCCGGGTTCTCTGACTCAGAGTCACTTCTAATTCCCTTGTACCCTGATATCCTTGTCTGTAAAATGGGGATGATAATATGACATGGTTCTTGGGATACTCAAGTGAAAGATCGTATGTGTAATGGAAATCTGTTGCATATCTAGCCTATTTAAGTTGATACCATCCATATGGAGACATTAGAGAGTTGCTTCTAGGAGATCATTCGTGGACATTTTATGTTGGCCTACTACAATGGTCTGAAGGAGTCTTTTTCTACTGACACATTCAAAGGGCTATTCAGAGAGTTAGCACCAGCCATAGCTTTTGGGGCATTAGCATCTGAGGAAAGAACCCATGATTCCTTTCCTCACCAAGGAGAGAACATGGAATAAGGAAGGAATGTCTTAAAATCTCCTTTCTCACCCTTACCTCCTACCTTCATTGCCTCAGGTCATGTTGGCCCTGAAAAACAGGTCTTGGTCTTTGGCTCTTTTAAAAATTCTTTTCAGTTCTAAATGCAAAAAAGTGGAGTCTCCCAACTGGCAGGGGAGGGGAGTGAGCCACAGAGTTCTGGGAATCTAAGAATATAGTCCAACAGTGATGCCCTTAGGAGCAAGGGTCCAGGGATACTAACCCAACAGAAATTCTGATGCCTGCTTTGGATGTGAATTTGGTAGGATTAGGATTATGTTGGAACTAAGCTAAATTGTAAGTCTAACACTTCTCTGAACCCTGCCCCTCCCCAAAATGTAAAGGGGGTGGGGTAGGTATCATGCTTTTGAAGGACTTGGAAAAATGCTTGTTTGTTCTGTCTACATCTTTGAAGTAAACATTCCTTTGTAAAGGCTGTCTAATATGAAGTAGATAAATAGAACTGAGTCTCATCACTAGGTCCCTAAAATGTGGTGATGAAGCAACAAAGGCCTAGAGGTATTGGCCGAGAAAAGAGGAATCCCAAACAGGACAGGGGGCTGGGAGGAAATGTAATACGTCTTTAGAGAGTGCATGCAGAGTCAACCACGTGACATATGAAAGGTACTTTGCAAATTTTAAAGCACTATATAAATGTCCAACTTTTTGCAGGTGTGAGAATTTATAAGAACATAAACTATGTAAAACTGGACAATTATAGAAATATAGAGTGAACAGAATCCAGCTTTATCCAGCTTAGGACATGTCTTAAGGATTCTGGTGCTTATTTTTTCCACCAAAATGTGGATTCCTAACTCGTGGGACCCTGAGCTCTGATAGGTGAACGTTCAACAGATCATGACTGGAATCAGGCCAACCTTTCCACTTCCTGGCCATCTAATAGCTATGCTAATGCATGTGTGGTAATTTCTGCTGCCTCCCACCCCTCACCTTCCAACTCTCTGGCTCCTTTACATGAATTGTCTTTCTTCATGAGAACATTAGCTCCTCTAGGTTAGGGACTGTATCAATTTTTTGTTTTTGCATAAATATAATGATTAATAAATAAAAAATAAATAAAAGTGCTTAATGAATTCTTCCTTCCTTCCTTCCTTCCCTCCTTCCTTCCTTCCTTCTTTCCTTCCTTCTTTCTTTCCTCCCTCCCTCCCTACTTCTTCATCTCTCTCCCCCAAATATATGTACCTACCCAACACATATATATGTATGAGTATATGTATCTCATAATACATACACATGCAACACATGTTCATGTAAGGTCTCTATGTACATGTATATGTCTATTCATATACCCATATATTTAGCAATTCACACACATACTTTATGACTTTTTTAGGTTTAAACATGTGATATTAGTGTTTCCAGGATATTTACTTTTTAAAATGATTTGTCTCATATTCTGTCAAAGACTGTTTCTGCATTTATTGAGAATTTTGTGATCTGGGATATTTTTGCTTTTAATGTGATTAATTATATCCATTATTGTCCTAACATTAAAAGACTCTTATATCCCTGTCAGAAATTCAATTTGGTCATAATCAATGATTGGGAGTTGAGGGGATAAATTGCTATATTTTAGCCAGGATTTTTATTGACATTATTTAATCACTATTCATTAATGACATTGGTCCATAGTTCTCCTTTTTGTTTTTTTTGCTTTAGCTATATATATATATATATATATATATATATATATATATATATATATATATATATAGGTTTTAGTATTATAATTGTCTCATGAGAGAAATATGAGAGGATGCTTTCTTCCTTAATTTTTGAGAATAATTTGTGTTGTAAAGTTATTCATTTTTTGACAAAAATTTGATAGAAATCTGTAAATCCATTGGGACCAGAAGTTTGTTTTTGTTTTGTTTTAGAAATTCCTTTACAGCTGGTTCTAATTTCTTTTATGAGACAGGGTTGTTTAATATCCATGGTGTTCTGTTAATATGAGTATTTTATAATCTTGAAGGTAATTCTCTATTTTGTGCTCTCATTTTATTGATTTTAGGCTTTCAACTCTTAAATTCTTAGACTATATAAACATGTGTCATATCTAAACACATATCCACAAAAATAATTTCTCATCTTTAGGATGTCAGGAATACATAAAGAAGGGCATGTCTTTTCTTCACACATACCTTTCAGATAATATCCAAGGGAGAGTGATGATCTATGGGAATTTCACATTCAGATGAAGGGGAGCCACATACATTTTCCATTTTTAATTCATAAAGGTAAAAAAATGTTTTCATTATTAAAGTGGTGATTGCTTAGGTTTGTTTTGTTTTGTTTTTGTTTCCTGCTTTTTGGAAGGGGAAAGTTAGGGCAATTGGGGTTAAGTGATTTGGCCAAGGTCATATGGCTAGTTTTGTGTTGTGTCTGAGGCTGGATTTGAACTCAGGTCTTCCTGACTCCAGGGCCAGTGCTTTATTCACTGTGCCACCTAGCCACCCTGATTGCTTAGTTTTAAATGGATGATAAAGTTTTAATATTTCCCTGCTATCCTTTTTCTTTTAGACATGAACTCTCAGAAAAAATGATGCCAGAAGGGGTGGAGTCAAGATGGTGGTATAGAAACAAGACTTCCATGGAGTTCACTCTTCCACTTCCTCCAATTCATGTAAAAGGTAACTCTGAACAAACCTTGAGGCTATAGAACCCACAGAATGACACAGAGAAGCTAACTTCCCTCAGGGAGGCCACAACCAGCCAACAGCTGGAGGGACTTCAGATCACCAGCAGCTGTGGCAGTTTCCAGAATTATCAATCCATAGATGCTAAGAACAAAGCGAGAGGTCAGTGCAGTGTGGACTTTGTGAACCTGGAGTTAGGGAGTGTGGTCAAACCTTTACCCCCTGGAGGGAGAAGTGGCTGAGGTGTGATAGCTGTGTAGCTGCCACTGAGACACTGCTTCAGAGAACTTTGTCTACAGATTGTAGGGGGACCAAGCAACCAGTTTGAGGAGTAATCGCTCTTGCTTTAACCTTCTTGGATCTGTATCACTATCTGGGGTGGAGGTCCTGGGGTGCATGACCAATTTGCCAGAGTGTATGGAGGCTTCAGAGAGGGCACCCAACTAATAGCTCCAGCAGCTGTGAAAACCCCAGAGATTGGGACAAAGCTTCCCCCTCTGGTAACAGAGTTCTACTGTGGCAAAAAGCTCAAAAGTCAAATAAATTAAGTGGCAACATGAGCAATCGAGGGAATCAAGGCAAGTACAGGGGTCAGACTTTGGATTCATTTTGGGGGGACAAAAAGAATTGGGGCATGGAACAGGAGGAAGACAGCAAAGTCAGAACTCCTGCACCAGAAGCTTCCAAGAAAACAATAAGCTTCTTACAGGCCATAGAGGAGCTTAAGAAGGATTTTGAAAACCAAATAAGAGAAGTGGAGGAATAATTTGGGAAGGGAAATAAGGATGATGTAAGAAAATCATAAAAATGAGAGTCAACAGCCTGACTGAGGAAAATAACACCTTAAAAAATAGACTAACTCAAATGGCAAAAGAGGCTCAAAAAGCCAATAAGGAGAAGAATGCCTTAAAAAGCTAAATTTTCCAGATGGAAAAAGAATCTCAAAAGCTCACTGAAGAGAATAATTCTTTAGAATTAGATTGGAGCAAATGGAAGCTAATGACTTTATAAGAAATCAAGATACTATTAAACAGATCCAAACAAATGAAATAATAGAAGGCAATGTGAAATATCTCATTGGAAAAACCACTGACCTGGAAAATAAATCCAGGACAGATCATTTAAAAATTATTGGACTACCTGAAAGCCATGTTAAAAAAAGAACATAGAACCAGAGGACAAAATAGAGGCTCAAAGAATCCACCAATCCACCTTCTGAAAATGATCCCCCCAAAAAAACTCCTAGGAATATTATAGTCAGGTTCCAAAGTTCCCAGATCAAGGAGAAAATATTACAAGCAACCAGGAAGAAACAATTTGAATATTTGGAAACACAATCAGGATAACACAGGATCTGGCAGCTTCTACACTGAGGGATCAAAGAACTTGGAATATGATATTCTGGAGGTCAAAGGAGCTGGGATTAAAACCAAGAATCACTTACCCAGCAAGTATCATGTTTCAGGGGAAAATATGGTCATTCAGTGGAATAGAGGACTTTTGAGCATTTTTGATGAGAAAACCAGAGTTGAATAGAAAATTTGACATTCAGATACAAGAAGAAAGAGAAGTATGAAAAGGTAAACAGGGAAAGTAAATCATAACGAACTTATCAAAGTTAACTACTTACATTCCTACATGGAAAAATGATAATTGTAACTTATGAAACTTTTCTCAGCATGAGAATAATTGAAGGGGATAGAAATGTGTGTGTGTGTGTGTGTATGTATATATATATATATATATATATATATATATATATATACATATATATATTTATGTATGTGTAAATACTCACATATATGTATAAATACGTATATACATCTATATAGGAGGGTATATGGGCATATGAATACATATATGAGTATGTGTATATATGTGTACAGGCTTACATAGAGAGAGGGTTCAGGACCAGTTGAATAGGAAGGGATGATACTTAAAAGATGAAATTAAGAGGTGAGAGGGGAATATAATGAGAGGAGATGGGGAAAGACAGAATGGAGTAAATTATCTCATATAGAAGAGGCAAGGGAAAATTGTTACAATGGAGGGAAAGAACAGGAAGGCAAAAGGGAATGAGTCAACCTTATTCTCAATGAATTTGGTTTAGGGAGGGAATGACATACACTAAATATGGTATCTCATCCTACAGGAGAGTAGGGAGGAAAGAGGTAAGAGGGGGGATTATGGAAGGGAGGGCAGGTTGGGCGGGGGGAGGGAAGTTGGAAACACCCACTTTTGAAAAGGGATAGGATCAAAGTAGAGAATAGAGCAAGTGGGAGATGGGATGGAATGGAGGGAAATATAGTCAGTCTTTCACAATATATCCACTATGGAAATGTTTTGCATAGCTACACATGTACAATCTATATTGAATTGCTTATCTTCCCAGTAAGGGTGGGTGATGAGGGAGGAAGGGAAAGAACCTGGAATTCGAGGTTTAAAATAAAATGTTTATATATATATGTGTGTGTGTGTGTGTGTGTGTGTGTGTGTGTGTGTGTGTGTATAACATATTTATTATTATTATTATTATTATTATTTTACCTGTAACTGGGAAATAAGATATACAGGCATTGGAGCATAGAGATCCACCATACCCTCCTGGAAAGAGGGAGGAGATATGGGAGAGAGCAGATTAGGGGAGGGGATATTTAATGGGATCACTGTTTTGGAGTGGTAGGTAGGGGAAAAATGGGGAGAAAATTTATAACTCTAAATCTTATGGAAATGATGTAAACTAAAAACTAAAAATATAAATAAAAGCTCTGCACCTGAAAAAAAAGAAAAAAATGCCCCCAACTTTGACACACTCTGTGCTGAAGAATTTGCTCAAAATCATAACTCATATGGCCCAAATGGCATACTTGATTTTACTAGTACAAATGAGGACATATTAATTAAAACTAAAATGAATTTAATCACAGAACAGTAACAAAAGTTATAAGAAATATTCCCCAATAATATCCAAGGGTAAGTAAGGTAAACTCTCCCAAGGTTACCATACTAACAAGTGGGGGAGAGTATACCCGATAAAGGACATATGTTACCAGGGAAACCACATGACAATAATTTGTGATGTAAAGGTATTTATTTATTGTTTGATAAAAGTTTGATAGAATTCTCACAAGAAAGGGTATGCATATGTAAAATGTGTGGCCAAGATACCGACATGTCCAGTGTAATATCTACATCTGCAGAGCTGCTGTATTCCTTGGTGATGTTGTCAGGTTCAATAAGTTATTTCCTGATCTTGGGTTTTCTCCTTTTCTATTATTTCTGCTGATTCTCTGTTGGCATCCCTGATGTACCACTCCCTGTAGGCATCCCACCAGCTGATGTGAATTCTCTCTGCTACCATCTGCTGGTTTAGTTTACTCTCTGCTGACATCTGCTGGATTGAAGTTGCTATGTGGTTTCTTTTCTATGGGGAGAAGGTTCTATCTGCTATTTTATAGTTTATAATCCTAGGATATCTTTAGCTCTTTCGTGATGTTGACCTTAGACAGCCATATAACTAGACAAGATCATATATATAGAACTGAAACGCACCTCAAATTCCGTATGGTCCAATCCCTTCATTTTACAAGTAAGAAAACTGAAGCCGAGAAAGGTCTTTGAGATTTTAAAATTTATGCTTCTACTGCTCAAGGATCTCCTAGTTTGAGTTCTTATGGAAGTAATGGTCTGAAGTTATTTTTAACTAGGTCAGGAGCCTGGTTGCCCTTCACATCTTCCTGGGCACTTGATTTAACAAAACTAAAAATGAGCTGAGTATAGCTGAGGGGAATTCTTCTAATCCTTAATAATGACACTGGCTGTCATTTCTATGAACTTAGTAGCAATACTGAAAAAGAATGAGGTGGAGATGGAAGAATAGTTAAGCTTTGTCCTATTTATCACCAAGACCCATTATCACTTTATTTTTCTCTTATTATTATAATTATTATTTTTTACATTTTTACTTGGGTAAATGAGTCCATTTTGTCTGATAGGAATCCCTCATCTTTCATTTGTTCATTAATTCAGTGATTCATTTCATATTTATCAAGTTTCTACTATGTGTTGATGATGGAGACAGAGAGAAAGAAGGAAAGATAGATAGATGAATGGATAGATAAAATGTGATATGAAGATTCAGTTCCTTCCCTTCTGAAACTTACAACCTAGTAAGGGTGATAAAAATGTACACAATTTTAAAAACAAATAAGAATATTATAATTGTATAAGAGAAGGATAAATTGCTTTGAGAGGTGAGAGGAAGCACTTGAAGGCTCCATAGAAGACAGCATTTGATCTGGGCTTTGAAGGTAAGCCAGATTTTGAAAATATAAGACTGCAGTAGGGACTAGGCTTTCATGCATGAGGAATACCCTTGAGCAAAGTCATCAGATACCTTAAGAAAATGGAGAACACCTTAACTTAGCTGAAGCATAGAATATGTGATAGGTAGTAATGAACAAAATGGGGTAAAGTCAAATAATGGGTGATCTTGAACATTAGGCTGAGCATGAATTTTTAAAAATAGCAACCCAAGAAATGCTTAAGTAACTAATAATAGATTAGATGAATTCGAGATCTCTCTTGCTTCATTGAGTTTTAAGTACTGAGTGTTCAACCAGTACAGGAGGCCTTAAAAAGTCTTCTCCGAGGCCAAGGATAGAAGGAAACAAATGTTTGGAAGCAAAGATGGAAATAAAGGTGAAAAAAAGGGCAGAACAGGTTTGAGGATTAAGACATTACCACCCACAGTTTGGGTTTAGTTATTTCAGGACTGTGCTTGAGATCATGATAGGATTAGATTTCTGCTTAACCCCCAATTCCAGAGACCACTTAACACCATTTAAGCCAATAACTATCTGGCTTCACTCCCCAACCCTGTCCTCTCCCCCTCCCCCAGGACCTTCTCTATGGATAATTTCACACACCCAACACCTTTCTACATAGCCTTTGGACAGTTCAGTTTAGGTCAGCCTTGGGGAAGGGCAATCTGGGCAATGCCATGGTGATTGGCTGTCATTCCAGAAGGAAAAAAATAAATCAGCTGACTTTTGTGGATTTATGTACATGAAAGTATGAGATGGAAAGCATCACATATTGGGCAGGGAAACAAACAAACAATAACAACAAAATAAGATTCCTGTTCTCCTGGCCCAGGAATTTGCCACTGGCAGAGGGAGAAAGGAATCAACTTTCCTTTAAATCTTACAGAGCAGGGGTCTGACCCTTTCCTCCAGAACTTTGTGGGCAAGACTGCTAGGTGCAAGGCATGGAGCCCAGAAGCAATCTTTGTCCACTCTCCCACCAGCTCAGCAGAACACTGGAAGTAGGAAAACAGGTCTCTGCTCTGCTTTGAACACTGGCAGCTGTGGTTTCTTGCTGGGGAATTAAGCACGTGGCTAGGATTCCAGTGCATTTTGGCCCCAGAAGGCCCACAGCCCTGGATTTCTCCAATGGGATTGTCATTATTGATGGTACTTCTTTGTTCTTGGTTTTCATGCTGGCATCTCAGATGCTGGCATTTTTGGATCCCCTTGGGCTCAGAGTCATTCCCCTATGATGCCTAAGCTACCATGTAATTTCCATTATTGCTGGAAGGATGTTGCTACTTTAAAGTACAGACTGAGCATACATACTATGGAACCATGTACAAATTCCACTCCAGTGAACTGTTAGGACTTAGAATTCATTAGCCTGGTCTTTCTCTTTTACAGGCCTTTATTTCCAGCAGCTGCTCCTTCTAGGCATAAGGGAGAACACATTCAAGTTGCCTTCAGTGAAAGAATCATCTGAGCCCTCCTGGAAGGTGTTTGGAGACACAGATTGAGGAGATAAGTGGATCATAGATTTAGAGATAGAATGTGCCTCAAAGACTGTGTCTAGTTCAATCCCTTCATTTTACAGATGACAGAACTGAGGCCTGCTCAGAGTTATTCAGATAGAGGTGGACTAGCCCCAGAGCTATTGCCACTGTACCATACTGCCTTTAATAATGTGGACAGTGGCTCCCAGAGACCAATGCATTTTTGGTGGAATGCAGCACTAGCTTGGGAGTCAGGAGAGCTGGGTTCTAGCTCCTGACATATACCAAGTTATTTCAGTGTTCTGGGCTCAACATTCTGGGCACACTTTCTTCACCTGTGGAATGAAGTCAGACTAAATTCTGATATCCAAGGTTTCTTTCCATCTCTAAAATTCTATGGATTTACATTTTATTCAGTTGTTGATTCAATTGGGAGGATATTCATTTCTATATAAATGTCAGTAGAAGAGTGTAACAACAATGCTACTTGCAGCTGTTGTGGGCATGTAAGACTAATAACCCAGCACACGGGAGGGCTGCTAGCACAGGTTCTTTGATCTGATTTTGTAAACGGGTTAACAATCTTTAATCAAATGCACACACACACACACACACACACACACACACACAGAGCATTTACTTAGTTCAGGGGAAAAAGTCAGCACCCTGAACTTCGGAGAAAATACAAACAGAAATTACAAGCAGAAATAATAGCGTAAAGACAAACAGACAGGGCTTCTAACCATCTGACCAAATAATACATACACTGCAGCTCAACAGACAGATCCATCTATCTGACCATTACATACATACATAGTTACCAGAGAGAGAAACACCAGTGTCTGGGTTTCCAAAACTGGGGGGACTCCTGAACGGCTACCCAGAGTCTCATCTGGTCAAGCACTCTTCCCATGAGTAAGTATATATATATATACTTACTTATAATATATATATATATATACTTACTTATAATATATATATACTTACTTATAATATATATATATATATATATATATATATATATATATATATATATATATATATATATATATATATATATATATATATATATATATATAACTTGCCCAAGGTCACACAGCTAGGTTTTTTTGTTTGTGTGTGCGTTAAGTGTCTGAGGCCACATCCGAACTCAGGTCCTTCTGACTCCAGGGCCAACGCTCTACTCACTGTGCCACCTAGCCGCCCCTTGTTGTTGTTATTATTATTAATTATTATCAACTTTATCATAATCAAAGTCCAATCCTTTGCTGCTTCCTATAGAAAACCTTTTTGAGTTCCCCTGTTGGTAGATTGTTTGGGCTTTCTCTTCCCTCATCCTTTGATCAAATTACTTTGTAGTTAGTCTGTACGTTGTATATACATATCTGGGGAATGTACTGTTTTCTCTAAGCATAAGGTAAAATAAGAAAGAGTGGTGTTCATTTTATTTTGTCTTTGAAACTCTCATGTCTGGTGCTATTGGCACATCCTTGCTTCTCACTAAATGGTCATTGATTAATAATAGCAATTATTTCAAGAATTTATACTTGTTTTTGGTGTATGGCCTTGGAAAAGTTACTTAACTATGTCCCACATTTCCTCTCTGTGAAATGGGCTTAAAAATTCTTGATATTTTTGGATCTCTCGAGAATGTTATAGAAATAATTGAGTTGACATATTTCAAAGGAAATTATCTTGTCAAAAGACTGCTGCAACATTGATTTATGAAATTCCCTTCAATTATTTCCTATTTTCCTAGTCAATCAGTACATTAACCAACAAGTATTTTAAAGCACTTATTATATCCTAGGCACTCTATTAAACATTATAAATGCAAAGAAAAAGGTAAGAACCCTCTAGATCCTCAAGAACAGCCCTCTGACTGAATCCAAATTTCACAGAACAAATGTCCTTAGTAAACTTTCCCCAATGTCTGCCTTTACATTGTTAGCATTCTCTTTCATGACATTTCCTTGTATTACCTTTTATATACTTTGCATTTACCTATTCTTCCCCTCAATTCTCCCTCCTAACCAGAAAGGGGAAAAGGTAGAAATCCTTCAGCCCACTTTTATCTCTACCAGCTGCAATGGCTTAGATGGGGGACTTTCTCCTCTCATCTTTTCTAACTCCCTATTCCCTTTATCCCACAGCCTTTTCCTGGGTTAGGGCAGAAGATGGAGCTTAGCCTTAGTTTCAGGAGTGAGCTCCATTTGTAGCATTTTATAGAATAAGTGAATAAGCCCAAATAATGTTCTCTGCTAGATATGGGTTTGTTAGAAGGAGTAAAAATAAAATATGCCTCCTGGTATTTGGCCATCAACTGTGCCTTTAGACAAGTTACTTATCCTGTGTAGAATGCAAGCTTCTTAAGGGCAAGAACTGTTCCAAATTTTGTCTTTTTATCCCCAGTAAATATGTGTAGCATAATATTTTATACAAAATGGGTTCTTTATACCTATTTGTAAACTAGACTTGAATTCAACTAGTTTCCCTTCTGACCAAGACAAGTTATTACCTCTCTAGTTTCTCTATCCCAAAATTATCATTAACAATTCAAAGGCAATAGGGTGTAGAGTTCAGAGTACCGAACTTAGAGCATTGAACTTAATCCTATGCACGGAGTTGCTAAGGCAAATAATGAGAGTTCTATCTCACACTTTTGTTTTTGTTTTCTATTCCTGGAAAAAAAACAACATAAAGAAGGTGCCCTGGGGAAATCCTTCCCCCTGTATTTTGGGGATAGGTCTGCCGTGTTGGAGTTTACTGAGATTCCTCTCTGAACAACACTGACCAGCAGGACTCCCCCAGTCAAAATATGACCTCTAGGGTAGGCAGCCTCAGAACCCTTGTGAATTCTGGGTGCATGTCCATTCTCGTCAGAGTGGTAATTTGCTTTTTTGGTATTGCATGTGGGTACCCATGGATGGGGTGCGCGTGGGTGTATTGCAGGGTGAATGCTGCTGTGTGTAAATCCCTAACTGAAGCTGCCTATCCCTTCCATCTTCCTTCACTCCTAGCAGCTGCCATCTGTTTCTGCAAAGGCCTTGCCACCTGTTGGCTGCTACCCTCACATAGTATCTTGAACCCAGAGAGATTAGATAAATTCATATCTAAAATGACTGAAGGGTAGGGAGAGGGTGGAGAAAAAAATTGTTAAATGGCTTTCCTTTCCTTCCTTTCTTTTCCCTATCCCCCTGCTGATCACTATCCTTTTCCTACCCCCACCCTCTCAAAGCTACAGTGAGCAGCTGCTGCCTGCCTGGCTGGGCTGGCCTCCTTACCAATTGCATGACGTCACACATCAATCTTCCATCTTTGCTGTAAATCTCTGCAGATCACATTTCACATTTCCAGAACTCTAGTCATAAAGCTCTTTTCTCTGGTATGATTAGTGATTAGAGGAAAAATGTTAGTGAACTTCTTTTTGGTATAAACAGATACTCAATCCCCATCAGTCCTATGAGGAAACTCCCCTTAGGATGGCTCTTTCTTGGGTGATTGACCGCACACGAGCTGTATTTCTTAATTAAATGACTCTGAAGAAAATGAGAGAGGGCTGTTTCCAAGAGTGCATTTGGTTTTTTGAAAGGTCTATCTTCATCTAACGAATTTTTGTCATAAAAAGAAAAATCTTCCTCTCCCTCATTGTATCAAATAATAAACCAATGGAAATTTATAATTAGTAAAAGGTTCTGCTTACCACTATATTTCCTCTTACCACAGTTTTTGCTCACAAGCACACAGGATTAGTTTCCAAAGGGTTTCCTCCTGAACTCAGGCTGCTACTAGTTGTCATTTAGACAGCTAAAGGCTGTGACTGTTGAATTGTGTGGGAAGCCTTCAGGACACTCAATGCTTTCATAAAGTTGGGCATAATTTGGGCTAGTGATAGTCTCTGTTGAACATTTAACTGTGACATTAATAAAAACACTATGGAATTTAAAGTTTAGTTGAGTGGTCTAGCCCATTTTATTGAATGGATTTTATTTTATTTTATCCTTTGTAGTATGTACTGATTTCTTAAGCCTTTATTTAGTATCTTATTTTTCTCTAGTCACATGTAAAAACAATTTTTAACATTCATTTTTTAAAACTTTGAATTCTCTCCCTTCCTCCTTCCCCCTATCCCCTTATTGAGGAGACAAGCAATTTGATACAGCTTATACATGTGTAGTCATGCGAAATATATTCATAATAGTCATGTTGTGAAAGAAAATATAGATAAGAAAAAACTCAAGAAAAATAAAGTAAAAAAAGTTTTAATCTGTATTCAAACACCATCAGTTCTTTCTCTGGGGATGGATAGCATTTCTTCATTAAAAGTCCTTCAAAGTTGTCTTGGATCATTGTATTGCTGAGAATAGCTAAGACATTCATGACTGATCGTCTTACAATATTGCTGTTACTTTGTACAATATATTTCACTTTGCATAAGCCCATGCAAGTCTTTCCAGGTTTTTCTGAGGGCAATCTGCTCATCATTTCTTATAGTACAATAGTATTCCATCACAATCATATACCACAACTTGTTCAGTCATTCACCAATTAATGGGCATCACCTCAACATCTAATTCTTTACCCCCAGAAAAGATGCTATAAATACTTGTGCAAAATAGGTTCTTTCCCTTTTTTGTTTTTTTATCTCTTTTGGGATACAGACCTAGTAGTGGTATTTCTAGGTCAAAGGGTATATACATAGTTTTGTAGCCATTTGAGCATAGTTTGAATGGATTTTATTATCATACACTCTGGGCTGGGTGCTGCATTCAGTAATTCAATGATTAAGAACAATCAAGCAATGTCAGTCTGGCAATAACCCTAATTGGGATGAACTCTATTAAAAAGATGAGAAAAATGAAATGATGATGATGATGATTCCTAAGTAAGATCAAATTCTTCAAATGTTAATGGTGAATGTCTTGTCATTTTTCCAGGCCAAAAGTCTATGGTTCTTTCTACATATATTCATGTGGCCTGATTTGGCAACCTTTTACCATCTTGGGCATTTAGTCTTTTGAAGAAGAGGATCATCCATTTGTCTCCTGGAGTTGGAAAAGCACTAAGGATCTAAAGTCACAATATGGAATAGCTAGAGAACTGATTTGTTTTTTGTGATATTGCCAAGAGTTATTTGTAAGATTTCTATTGGTTCCCCTTTGGTGGAGAAAGGCAGTACCATAAGCCTGGATGCTGATATGGGGTCTATGAAGCACTCTGGAATGTAGATGGGGGCACCTGTCTAGCAGCCCCAAATATGTTTCCCTTCTGAAGGAAGTCTAAGCCCTCAGAAAAGCACCATGAGGCCAGGTGCCTCTGGCATAAAAGAGGGACTCACTTATACATTGAGAGCTTGCCTCCATAGTAACCATAAGTGTGTTTTCCTTCTGAAGGAAGTACAAACCTCAGAGCACTGCTGAGTCTTGAGAACCACATAGGTATAGGGGGCAAGGTGAGACTCCCTGTAGAGGAAATCCCATTATCTATTTATGGGCTACTGTGAGCCTTACTTCTGCTCGACATTTTCCATTGGGTGAAATAAAGGATATCCTGTATTCTATATGTATTGTTACCTTAAATATTTATACAGGATCTGGAAACCATTTAATCTACATCTGTGGAGACTGGGATATAAGACAATTCTGAGATTCCCCAGAGGCATCTCTGGGAAGAGATAACATGAGCCAAGGAGAAAATGATTTGGGGACTTGGCAGTGAGAATAATTGACTTTGGACCCAGTAGAAGCGTTGACCCTTGGGATCCAGAAGAGAACTTCACCTAAAGGGAAATTAAGGATGATTTTGTAAAAGAAGAAAAGGACTTCTAGGAAGCTAGGTAGTGCAGCTAGAGTCAGGATCTGAGTTCAGGTTTGATCTTAGAAACTTACCAGCCATGTGACCCTGAGCAAGTCACTTTACTTCTATCTGGCTCAATTTCTTCATCTGTGAAATGAGGATGATAGGATCGACCTCCCACGGTGGTTGTGAGGATGAAATGAGATATTTGCAAAGCACTTTACAAATGTTAAAACACTATACAAATGTTAGCTTTTATTAATGGTATTCAGAAACTGTGAGTTTATCCTTTGGTCACATGTACTTCCAACATATGTGCCTTACTACTATTGTTACTATAAGTTTGTGTCCACTCCCCCCAGGGAGCTTTTGTTTACAGGGGAAGACAATATCATCTTCCCATTTTGGATGGGATGTTTTTGTAACTACTGATCTTGCTATATCTTCTCAGTAAAAAAAACAGACAAACAAGCAAGCAAACAAAAAATAACCCACCACCACCACCACCACCACCAACAGAACCCCAAATCTTTAGTAAAATGCTAGCTGAAGGAACTGGCTGATAATCAGTGAGAAACACACTGGTAGACACATGAAGGCAACAGTACTAAACCCCCAGCCCCTCAGGGTTACCTTTAGAACCACGAGAATAAAAGTTACATACTCTCCAGGGATCCAGATAACCATTTTGAGTAGGTCTTGGGTAACTGGCCCTCAATGGGGTGTGATAGTACTATTCTCTTTGGAACTTTCCTTGCACTTTCCTGATTTTTCCAGCACTTTAAAACAATGCCTGACACATAGGAGGCATTTAATGAATATCGACAGATTGGAAGCATATAGGTTGCAACTCAGAATTTAGTGTTTGGCTTTCCCAGGGCTTTGCAAAAGGCAACCATTTGAATGAGAGAACCCTGGAGAATCAGAATTGGAAGTGACCTTAGAGGTCATCTAGTCTAACTTCCTCCTTAATGCACTTCCTCCTTAATGCAGGTGCCTGCTTTCCTCTCTATGGACACTGACACAACACCTCTGCATGCTCTGCCCGCCCCCCACACCCCAGAGCACTGTATAGCAATCCTGCCCTATGGCATATGGCACTCATATGTTTCTGATTATTTCCCACAGATGCATTACTTTTCATTTTTCCAAGTTGAATCTCATTTAATCCTTTTCTGTCCATATTTCTGTAATATTTTAATGCCATTCATGTGTACTAATTCCTGGCCCCCTTTGGGGTCTCTTAGCTTTCCTAACTTTTTGCCTGCCATCTGTAAATTCCACTAATATCATTTGAAGAAGTTGGGTCTAGTCCTTTTCCCTCTAACTCTTCATAATTTTCAGAAGAGATCAAGGAAGGCATAGAAAGTGAGGTAAATTGATGGCTATGGATCCAACACCAAATTTTTGATAGAGCTAGGACTCAGTCCTGGTCTCCTGACTTCAACCAGATTGCTCTGTTTATTATCATGGATGTCATAGATTTTCTAATCTGCTTCACTGATGGCATGGCCTTTTTGGATCCAATCTCTCTCTCTCTCTCTCTCTCTCTCTCTCTCTCTCTCTCTCTCTCTCTCTCTCACACATACACACATGCACAAACACAACTCTGTGACTATAGACAAGTCACTGAAACTCTCTAAACCTGTTAACTTAGTAAAATGAAGCTACTAATACCTGAAGCACTTATCTCATGGGGTTGTTTTGAGGATCAAATAAGATCAGGTATATAAAACTGCTATGTAAATGTTAGGCAATTTTTCCTTATATCAAAACTACATTTGCCTCTCTTCAAAGGGAATACAGACTGGAGTGCTAGAAAATATATTGGATTTGGAGCCAGAGAACCTGGGCTAAAAGCCTGGATTTGCCACTTACTACTTGTGTGACTTTGGACAGGTCAATTAACCTCTTTTGGCCTCAGTTTCATTATCTGCAAAATGAGGGGATTGACTTAGATAACCTCTAAAGTCCCTCACACCTTTAAATTTATTATCCTGTGAACCTACAAATACAAGCATGCACTCTGGGATGAAAAAATGCAAATCAAATCCCTTTTCTAAATGAAAACCATTTCAATACTTGAAGACCAACAACATATCACCTTTAAGTTGCCCTTTCTCAGGGCAGAAACAAGGAATTTCTGAGTTGGTACAGAATTCGGTGGCTCTCAAGTCTAATCCATGCCTGAAAAGCAATTCCCTGCTAAGCGATTATCTAGTCTTTTCTTGAAAGCCTCCAATGCAAAGCAATGTTTTACTTCTCAATGAACCTCATTGTACTTTTGGATACTTCTATTATTTTTCCTTACATCATGCTTAAATTTACCAATTTGTATTTTCTGTTTTTGTTCCTATTTTTTTCTACCGGACCAAATAGAACACGTCTAATTTCCCCCACCACAGGATAATCCTTTAAATAGTTGAAGATAGTTTTGGCTAGGTCCCAATTAGAGAGAATAATGAATCCCCTGAAGTGGTCACATGTGTTTGAATTCACACTATTCAAAGTTATGATTATATAAAATATTACAATTGGTTCTAGTCCAATGGAAAGATGCAGTGCAAATTTTAATGATGTAACCTCTTCGGGGAATTCATTATTACCCCAATGGGACATACTGCATTATAATTTCCTTCTCTATTCTTCTCCTAGTTGAACCTCTGAGTCCTTACCTGACTCTTCACCCTGTTGGTTGTCCTCCCTTGGACATTCTCTAGCTTATCAACGTCATCTTTAAAATGTGACATCTGAGAATTAACACAATACTGCATATGAGATATTAATGGGCCAAAGTATTGGTTTATTATATCCTATTCCTTGAAGCTATGTCTCTCTTGATGCAGCCTTAGAGTATTCTAGATTTCTTGGTTGCCATATTGTAGAGCCAAGCACGAGAAGCTCCATCAGTAGGGAAGTGGTCTAGTGACTTATGTGCTAGACTTAGGGACAGGAAGATCTGAATTTGAAGCCTGCTTTAGACATAATTAAATGGGCAAGCCATTTAATTACTGTTTGCCATGATTTCCTCATCTGTAAGACAGAACCTACCTCTCAGTGTTTGGGGCGAATCAAATACGATGATATATTTGAAGCATTTTGCAAACCTTTGAGTGGTAAATAAATGCCACTGTCATTATTATTATCATTATTGTTATTAATTATTGGAGTCTATTGGAGTCTAGATTGCTCCAGAGGACTGCTGCTGTGAAGAGTTCTAAGGTTATGATCACATAGTATAGCGAATTCTCTATTTATTCCTCAGCAAATTAAAGCAAAATATTCACAGAAACCAAAGTACAGCCTTCACAATGATGTAATATGACAACTTATCACTAAAGTAGCCACATATTCTTAAACATAAGTTACCATTAAGGATACAAAGTACAAAAGTTTTCCACTCTTAGGTCACATTGTCTTTATCTCTCAGTCAGAAAGTTTTCTTTCTCCTTGATTGGAGACTAGTTTCCAATCATCCTTAACTCAGTCATCCTTAAGGGGTACAAGGTACAAAGCACAAAGTTCTACTACCCCTAGGTCACAGTAAATCATGATCTTGTCAGTCAGCACTAAGTACTCAAGGAGAGGTCCTTTTATCTTGGCTTGAGGTTGGCTTCAAAATTCCATGGTTCCTCTTCCTTGGTCCCAGATCTTACCTGAATTCATCCATCATCTGGATTCACAGGCAGGCAGCTCTTAGCTCCTCATCCAGTTCCTTGTCCAGCTCTTCATCCAGTTCCTTGTCCAGTTCCCATTCCATATTGAAGACCACAGTGACCAGCCCACCTCAAGTCCTTCACAGTTTCTGTTCCTGGGAAAAGAAAGCTTAACAGGGTCACAACATCCATACACATTGCCGGCACCATTAACAATTCACTTTCTTCCTGTGAAAACAGACCCACAAACAAGGTCTGAGAAATCTACACAAATCATCAGTATAGTCCCAGGACCTT
The DNA here is from genome assembly GCA_011680675.1 of Gymnobelideus leadbeateri. NCBI lineage: Eukaryota > Metazoa > Chordata > Mammalia > Diprotodontia > Petauridae > Gymnobelideus > Gymnobelideus leadbeateri. The sequence goes on along the minus strand of WOXC01008723.1, from coordinate 110,408 downwards.
GAAAAATCAGTAAAATCTTCCTCCAGGACTTCTGTAAGCAGACAACAAGAATATCCTCCTTCAGGGCTTCTGAACCAGCAGCAAGGAACCAGGGCTTCTGTACTAACAGCAACATCCTCTATCAGCAGACAGATATGACACAGTAACACAATTCAACAGACAGAATGTTTCTGTCTGACAAAGTAACAAACACAAATAGACACAGACAGAACAGACAGAGTGCCAGCAACCATGAGTATTCTTCTCAATTCTGCTCTGTCTCAGCTTGTGCTCCTCCTTTTATATTGTGGTTCTCCTTCCTGTTCCACCCTTCCCATTATGTCAGCAAGTTCTTCCCGCCTTCAAATCACAAGACTCAAGGTGCTAAATAACTGAAACAAGGCACTAAGTACTACTTTGCTTGCCATTACACATATCAGGCTACTGACTCATATGGAGACTAAAAACCACGAAAGTCCCCAGACCTTTTTAGATAAGAGGTTGCCTCATCATTCATTGCTTATCTTACATTGGTGAAGCTAATTTTTGGAATTCAGATGCAACACTTCACATTTTTCCTTAGCAAATTTCATCTGATTTAATTTATCTTAATATTGTAGCCTGCCAAGATATTTTTGGGCCCTGTCCTTCAACTTTGGCTTTCCTGAAAATTTATTGGCCATAATTCTTATCCTTTTTGTTAGCATGAAGTCATTTTACTTTGCTTTTCTACAATATATTTCTCTCAAATCGGACTCAACAACCCCTGAATATAGAGATGAAGAACAAAAAATCAGTAGTGAAGTGGTCCAGTGACTTATGTGCTGGACTTAGGGTCAGGAAGATCTGAATTTGAAGCCTGCTTTAGACATAATTAAATGGGTGAGCCATTTGATCACTGTTTACCACAATTTCCTCATCTGTAAAACAGAACCTACCTCTCAGTGTTTTGGGTGAATCAAATACGATGATATATTTAAAGCATTTTGCAAACATTTGAGTGGTAAATAAATGCCGCTGTCATTATTACTATCATTATTGTTATTAATATTATTACATCCCCTAGATGTCCAAAGAAATTCAGATGTTCAGCATTATATAGAAAAAGCAAATGTAAACACAAGTAATTTTCCTCACCTCTCATCAAAGTACTTTGGCCTTCATTTAGACTTCATCTAGTTTCATGTATATATAGCCTATACAAAAAGCTATTTTCCTGGACTAGAGACTAATGCCTCTTGGTGACAGCTGGCATAATAAAATGGATATGGCATTGGAGTTGGTGTCACTGCATCTAAATTCAGTCTCCTCTGATGCTTCCTAGCTATATAACCTTGGGTAAGTTATTTAATTTTTCTGTAGATCAGTTAAGAAGTGTCTATAAAATGAGAGTATTGGCCCCTAGATGGCCCTCTGATGAGGTTCTATGATCCTGTGATAAATAGGGATGCTTGAATTGGATGGAAGCTCTGCACTGGTCATTATGAAAAGATATAACTGAGTTAGCAGAGGCAGCTACATGGTGCAAGGAGATAGAACTTGGGGCCTGGAGTCAGGAATACCTTAGTTTAACTAACCTCAGACACTTACTAGCTCTGTGACCCTGGGCAAGTTACTTAACCTTCTGTATACCTTGGTTTCCCTGACTGTGAAATCAGGATAATAACAAAATCTATGTCTCAGGGTTGTTGTGAGGATTGAATGAGATCATATTTGTATAGCACTCAGCACAATTACTCATATAGAGAAGGTGCTTAGTAAATGCTTATTTCCTTCTTCCTAGCATTTTCCACTTCAATAATTATATATTTAAAGCATATTTTTTATACACAAATATGTATATACATTTGCATATACAGATATACAAAGTTTTGTATATTTGAATATGCTTTATGTCTTCTCTGTTAGAGTATAAGGTCCGTGAGAAGGACTGTGTTTAATTATCTTTGTGTCAATCTCAGTATATTTCTCATATAGTATGTGATTAATAATTTTTAAAATGTTGAATGAATGAACAACTTGGACTAATTTTTCTTAATGTAACTATGTAGTAAAAACCAATTTGCTTTGAGATATTAATTTTTGTTTTAAAATGTTTCCAACCAGAACACTTGGCACCTGACCAACTCCTGAACCACCCAAGAAAAAAATTAGTTAATTTTAACTTTAAAAAATATAGGATATTCCAAAAGTCTGAATACAATTTGAAGTTAATAAGACTTCAAACTGCACTCAGACTTTTGGTACATTCTGTATAGAAGTTCCATTTAAACAGAGATAATAATTTAAAAACAGAGCTGGAACTTAAAACTGGGACTTTGACCCATGCCTCAGCTTTTGTCTCCTCCTCTAAAAGTTTGTCAAAACACTCCATGGAGGTGATCCACATACATCTAAGGAGCACCCACTGAGCTGGGTTTCAGACCTAATACCTCAAAGTGGCATTCCTATCCAAGATTTCTTTTCATTCTTAATGCTTACTGCATTTCTTAGACATTCCTCTATCTCACATCTCTACTTGCCTCAAGGCAATGACAGAGAAACCCTGTTTATTTGAACACAGTGGCTTTTTCAGCAGCTGCCCCTTTTACCACCCTATCCTCACCCCATATTTTTGTACCTTTCCCCACCCCCCAATCTCTTGGCATGTCTCCAATACAAGGAGGAGGCTGCAAACTCTTTACCCAGCAGTAAATAGCTTGGGAATTTTGAAACACCTTGGGACTACCAAATAATGTTGGAAAGTTCAACTTGCCTAGCAATTAGTCAATAATTTAATCAAGTTAAATTATCCCAGGGTTCCATGATGCAGCAGACAGATTAGCTTACTCTTTCATTATACTGTGTATGGGATCTTATCCTGTCTTCACTACTGAGCTACACTAGAGACTTCTCTTTCCACCTTTCCCCATTTTCATTCTCCTTACAGAGTCTGGCAGTCTTTTTATAGAACCTAAGGGTGATTATTACTTTCCTGGGAAGAACAACTGGGTTTCCCTACCTCCTTTTATCCTTCCAGATGTAGCCTACTACCACTGTTTCTGCATCCCCCTGAACTCCAAACTACCCTTGCAGGGCATTGTTAGTACTTTGGCCTGATATTTTTTCTTTACTCTTATCCTCAGTTTCCAGATGAGCCTATTTAACATTCAATTACTTAATAGCGAACATATTGATATCTTGGACAAGTTTCCAAAGCTGGGGTTCCTAACCTTTTTGGTGTCACAGACCCCTTTGGCATCTGGCAAGCCTATGGATCCCTTGTCAGAATTATGTTTTTAAATGCATAGGATTGCAAAGGAAAGCAATTATATTAAAAAAAAACAGTTACAGAAATACACACACATATGTATATGTATGTATATGTACATATGAATATATGTATCTTTGCATATATCTATAATATACATACACTATATGTATATGTATATACATGTATACATAAATATATATATATATACATATGTATATGTGTGTATACATACACTGTGTGTGTGTGTATACATTCATAGGCCCTGGTTAAAAACCCACAGTCTTGATAAGTGAGCCTACAGTCACGTAATGGTCATCATGACTACAGATTCTCTGTATAGAAAACAGTGAGTTAATGAATAGCATTATCTACTAGGTTTTATTCAAGCCACAAAAGGACAGTAAGGTTAAGTAAGGTTCTCTTAGAATAGGTAAAGCAATTGAAATGCTATAGGATGCACTGTGCTTCACTTTGACACTGGTAGGACCTGTATGTATTGAGGCAGGACTAGTAGTTACCCAGGGTTCTGTGTCTGGGTAAACCACTAGGTGAGGCTCTAAGCTCAAGATGCCCCAGGGCACCTACCAGAGCACATGCACCAATGGGACTTGCTTGAACCCTGTGGCTACCAATGCCTCTTTTTAGTTCCCAAATTGGGTTTTGTCTAATTTAGGGAATGAAATAAGATAACTTCCAGCAATAATTTGGGATTTGTTTGGCTCATGCCCGCATTCCCATCAAGAAACTGCTCTTCTCCCAGTCCTGTTACCTGAAAAGGACTAATCACTCGCATTTGGATCAAATGTTCGTTTACCAAAGTGGGGGAAAAAAATTGGCAATGTCAGCAACGACTCCTGAACCACCACATTATTTGGGCTGTTCCATGTAAGGTCTGAAATCTTAACTTTCCAACCCATTCTTCTGTGTTTCCACATGCTGTTGAAGGGTGTTGCCTCATTTGCATTTTGATACTTAAAAGATCAAATGGGGGAGGGATGCATTGTGATGGCAGAAATGTCAGTCCACCACCACCACTGCCACCACCTCACAACATCTCACTGCATGTAGCAAGATGGCCATCCAACCTAATTCTTATAAAGATGATGTTTGCTTACTGGCAAATCACCAGGAAAAACTGGAGTCTTGAGTCAGCAGGATGGTCACCAGATGTTCTGCATTTATGAGCAGTAATCATTCAGTGTTGCCAGTGGGTGTTATAGGTCCCCCAATCAATTGAACTGGGCAAACATTCCTTGAACTTAGGAGTCCTCTGTCCATTTTGCATCACACTCTTTGGCATGTTTCTCTTAAAAACTATCTTTAGTTTAAATTTCCTGCTGCAGGATATTGGCAGCTATCTTTGGTTTTAAATATCCTGCTGCAGAATGAAATTAAATGGCATCTGGTAATTGCCTTTACATTATGGTATGATTTGTGGACCACAGAGAGAAGGGGAGGCCTCTCTTAGATAGCACCATAACTTGAGATTCACTATTGTGTCTGCTGTATGGCTTAGTTTCTTCTTCCTCTTTTCAAGTTCTGCTCACAGCGATAATATCCCTATATGCCAGAATGTATACTTGAGTGCAATGTATAGGAGTTATGGATCTCCCACCGGCACAAAGAGATGAGGTATGGGGTTCCTTTCATATCTTTTCATTCAAGTCCTGCTTTGATCTTTACAATTTTGCTGCGGTAACTTTTGGGGTGTGTGTGTGTGTGTGTGTGTGTGTGTGTGTGTGTGTACACATGTGCCAATTGACTGTTGACTGTTCTTCCATTTCCATATTGTTTTCTTGTTCTGCTTACTTTACTCTGCATCAGTTTATGTAACTCTTTTCATGCTTCTCTGTATTCATCACATACATCAATCATTTCTTACAGTAATATTACATTCACATAAGACGATTTGTTTAGCCATTCTCCAATCAGTGGGCAAGTACTTTTGTAATGGAAATGCAGATTTGAAGATCTTCCCTGCCCCTAGGCCATTTGATTGGCTTAAGAGACTTTGATTGATTTAAGTGACTCTGAGAACCTTCCTTGATTTGAAAATATACTCTGCGGGGTGGCTAGGTGGTACAATGAGTAGAGCACTGGCCCTGGAGACAGAAGGACCTGAGTTCGGATCTGGCCTCAGACACTTAACACACACAAACAAAACCTATCCGTGTGACCTTGGGCAAGTTACTTAACCCCAATTGCCCTCCAAAAAGAAAAGAAAAAAAATATATATATATACTCTGCCTCCTAATAGGCTGAATGTGGTCACATGGAGCCTGTGGTAGGAGACTTCATTTCAGGAATGACCACACCTTGATGTGGGTCAAGAGGGTGGTTACATTCTCTGAGCCAGGAGAAGACTATATAATCCCTGATTTGAAGCTTTGCTTTGGAGCTCACTTTGAGAAGTGTTGTGTGATTTGACCAGATGAGACTCTGGGCAGCTGTTGAGAGCCCCCCGGCTTTGAAAACCCAGATGTTGATGCTTCCCTCTCTGGTAACTGTGATTTGGTATTGATGTAATGGTTAGACAGTTTGGAAGCCTGTCTGCTTGATCTCTTTGTTACTCTGTATTGAAACTACTGTCTGTATACTCTGAAGTTCTGGGTGATGACCTTTTCCCCCTGAACTAGGTAAATGGTATATGTTTCTTTTATTAAAGTGTGCTTGTTAACTGATTTTCAGTTGCTTTCCTTTTGAAAAGCAGATATAAGAACCTGTATTGGCAGCTACCCTGGGGATGTTGGGGTGCTTGCTGCTACACTTTGTTATCAGAAAAAGTGCTGCTATAAATATTTTGGTGCGTCAATAGGTTCTTTTGAGTCTAAGCCTTGTGATGGAGTTTCTGGATCAAAGAGTATGGTTATTTAAGTCACTTTATTTGCATAATTCCAAATCACTTTTCTAAATGGTTGTGCTATTTTACAGCTCCACCAATAATGTATTAGTGTGCTTGTATTTCCACAACTCCTCTAACATTAACTATTGACATTTTTTTTTTGCCATCTTTGGCAATTTTCAGGGGGTAAGATAAAAAGTCAAGGTTGTTTTGATTTTATTTTCTCTTATTATTATTTATTTGGAGCATAACATTCCATGATTAAATACTTTGAAATTATTTTGAGAAATGTTTACTCAGATCTTTTGATGACTAATCTTTTGGAGAATGACTATTAATTTTGTAGATATTTATTAATTATATATTTTGGGTAGTAAACCATTTTTAAAAAGGCACATTAAAGTCTCATTATTGTGTTACTATCTATGTCTTCTTGTAGCTCAGTTAATGTTTCCTTTATGAATTTGGTATTTAGGCATTTAGACTGTATAAGTTTATTACTAACACTGTTTTGTTGTCCACGGTTTGTTTTAGCATAATGTAGTTTACCTGTTTATCCCTTTTTATTTTTTGAATGTTGTTTTTACTTTGTCAAATAGCATGATTGCAACTTCTGCTTCTTTTTTTAGCATTCATTTTTATTAATAGCATTTTATTTTTCCCAATTACATGTAAAGATTGTTTTCAATATTCATTTTTGTAAGATTTTGAATTCCAAATTTTTCTCTCTCCCTTCCTCTCTTCCCTCCTTCTTCCTCAAGACAGCAAGCAATCTGATATAAGTTATGCAGGTGCAATCATGTTGAACTCATTTCCACATGTTATGAAAGAATCATAATCAAAGGGGAAAACAATGAGAAAGAATAAAACAAATTCCAAAAAAAGTGAAAATAGTATGCTTTGATCTTTAGAATTCATTTTTACAAGATTTTGAGTTCCAAATTTTTCCCCTCTCTGTCTCCCTTTCCCCCTTCTGAAAATGGTAGGCAAATTTTATATCGGTTATACATGTACTATCGTGTAAAACCTGTTTCCCGGTGCTATGTGTTGGAATGAATGGAGCACTGGCTCTGGAGTCAGGAGGACCGGAGCTCAAATGTGGCCTCAGACACTTGACACACTTACTAGCCATGTGACCTTGGGCAAGTCACCCAGCCCCAAATGCCTTACCTCCCCCCAACACCCCCCAAAAAGCAAAAAAAACAACAACCCTATTTCCTTATCAGCCATAGTTATAAAAGAAGAAACAAATCCAAAGGGAAAAAAAAAACAAAAAAATAATAAAGTAAGTGAAAAATATGCTTCGATGTGCGTTGAGTCCATCAGTTCTTTTTTTTTTCAGTCACAATAAAGATTTATTATGAAAACAGGCTGGTGTGGGGGTGGGTGGGGAGGAAGGAATGGGACAAATGTGTACACACCCACACACATCCCGGCCAGCCTGGGAAAAGGTGAGCTTAGGTGAAATAATGTGGCTTCTTGACATTAATTCCATACTCGCTGAGCACAGGGGTCAGGTCTTCCATGGTCAGGGTATACTTTCAGTCTTTGCTCTTGCTCCTGGAGCTGCCTGAGGCAGTGCCCTTCATCTTGCAGTGTTGTAAAGCATCGTTGGCAATGTCAGAGATGAACTTCTGGACTGCCAGGGAGATGAGCCCGACAATTCTGAGATCAGAGGCTTCAAAACCAGCACGATTCAAGTAGTAGCCAGTAACAGCATCTGGAATAGTGGGCGTGTAGTCTTCCAGTTGCATTAGGAAGTCCACCGGGGTGTACCAGACACAACAGGCTTGACCTCTCCGTTGGCAGCACCAGGTAACACATACACCCCATTAGACATGGTACCTTCAGGGTGGGGCAATACCCCCAGATGCGGATACTGGGACTGAGGCCCGGCGGTCGGACGAATCCCCTCGGCCAGGCCTGGGGCTTGCGCCTCCCGCGGGGCTGGCTTTGCTCTTGGCTGGGCGGGGGGCGGGGGGAGTTGGCGTCGGTGCTGGAGTAGGGGCTGGAGCAGGGATGGGGGTGGGAGTTGGGCCGGGCCGGCGGGCCAGGGGCAGGGGCCTGGCCCACCTCAGGGTCAGCGCCACTGCCACTCATGGCGCCGGGGAGGAGGGGGGTAGCGGGGGATGGAACTCCAGCCCTGTCCATCAGTTCTTTATCTGGACACAGATAGCATTTTCCTTTGTAAGTCCTTTGTACTTGTCTCAGATCATCATGTTGTTGAGAAGAGCTGAGTCATTCATACTTGATCCTCACACAATGTTACTGATACTGTGTACAGTGTTTTCCTGATTTTGCTCTTTTCACTTTGCATCAGTTTGTACATATCTTTCCAAGTTTTTCTGAAATCTGCCTGTTCATCATTTCTTCTTCTTTTTTTTTTTTTAACAAATGCTTTATTAACTTCTGGTTTACATCATTCATTTCAGCCAGATTTTGAGTTATAATTTTCCCCCCATTTTCCCCCCTACCTACCTCCCCAGAATAACAGTTCCACAAGATATCCCCTCATCCAATCTGCTCTCTCCCATATCTTCTCCCATACCCCCTTCTACTTTACCATTAGGGCAAGGAGAATCTCTTTGCCCCAATGCCTGCACATCTTATCTCCCAATTACAAGCAAAATAGTATTAATAATGGTATTTACATATATTTGAAACATTTAATTTTAAACTTCAAATTTCAGGGGCAGCTAGGTGGTGCAGTGAGTAGAGCGCCAGCCCTGGAGTCAGGACCTGAGTTCAGTTCCAGCCTCAGACACTTAACACACAAAAACAAAAACCTAGCCGTGTGACCTTGGGCAAGTTACTTAACCCCAATTGCCCCCCCCCCCAAAAAAAAAGCAAAAAAAGAAATAAAATAAAATAAAGTTAAAAAACTTCGAATTTCAGATCCATTCCCTTCCTCCCTTGTCACCCACTCCCTCTGGGAAGATAAGCAATTCAGTATGTGTTGTACATGTATAACTATGCAAAACATTACCATAGTAGATATATTGTAAAAGACTGCTTATATTTCCCTCCCACCCATCCCACCCCCCACCTGGTCCATTCCCTACTTTGATCCTGCCCTTTAAATTATCTCTCCTGGATCTATTTTCCAGGTCAGTGGTTTTACCCAAGAGATAGTTCACATTGCCTTCTATTCTTTCATTTGTTTGTATCTGTTTAACAGCATCTTGATTTCTCATAAAGTCACTAGCTTCAATTTGTGCCAGTCTAACTCTGAAGGAATGAATCTCCTCAGTGAGCTTTTGAGATTCTTTTTCCATCTGGCAAATTCGGGTTTTCAAGGCATTCTTCTTCTCATTGCCCTTTTCAGCCTCCTTTGCCATTTGAGTTAGTCTATTTTTTAAGGTGTTATTTTCCTCAATCTGGCTGTTGACTCTCATTTCATACTTTTTCTGCATCCTTCTCATTTCTCTTCCCAATTTTTCCTCCATTTCTCTTATTTGGTTTTTAAAATCCTTCTTAAGCTCCTCTATGGCCTGTAACCCACTCATATTTTCATTTGGGGCTTTTGGTGCTGGAGTTCTGACCTCACAGTCCTCCTCCTGTTCCATGTTTTGATCCCCTTTGCCCCCAAAATAGGAATCTAATGTTGAATTTTTCTGTTTATTTTCTTTCCTTTGCCTAGGCATGTTGCCACTTAATTTCTTGACTTTTGGGCTTGTTGCCACAGTAGGACTCTGCCACCAGACAGGGGAGCTTCTGTCCCAAATGTTGGGGTCTTCTCAACTTCCAGAAATATTAGTTGGGTGGCCTCTGTGAAGCCTCCACACACTCTGGCAAGCTGGATACCCACCCCAAGACATTCAACCCAGATCGCAATCCAGATGCAGGGAGATTAAAGCAAGAGCAATTACCCCCAAGACTGATCACTGAATCCCCCTACAGTTCACAGGCCAGGAGCTGAAGCTTCAACTGAAGCTGCAAAATGGCAGCTGTGCCACGTCTCCTCATTTCCTCAGTAGCTTCTCGCCCCCAGGGGAAGAAGCCTGAAGCATTCCCCAAATACTGGTCCCAATGTCCATAGGGCACTAACCTCTCACTTTGTCCTAGGCATCTGTGTTGATAATTCTGGAATCACCATAGCTGCTGGTGTTTTGGGGTCCCTCCAGCCAGCTGCTGGTCTGGCTGTCCTGGGGCTAAAACCATGACTCACTCAGGCCTGGGCTCAGCTCCCAAAGCACTGCACTGTTGGTTCGCAGGGCACTGCACTGGCAGTTCCCTTCCTGACTGCCTTGCTGTCCTCAGTGGAAGGTTAGCTTCTCTGTGTTGTTCTGTGGGTGCTGGAGCTCCAGACGTAGTTCAGAGTCCACCTTTTACATGGTTTGGAAGTGGTGTGGGCTACAGCACTGTGGAAGTGCTGTTTCTACTCCTCCATCTTGCCTCCGCCCCACTTGGAACATTATATTCCAAGCCCTTTGATCCTTCAGTGTAGAAGCTGCTAGATCTTGTGTTATCCTGATTGTGTTCCCACAATACTCAAATTGTTTTTTCCTGACTGCTTGTAGTATTTACTCCTTGACCTGGGAACTCTGGAATTTGGCTATACCATTCCTAGGAGTTTTCTTTTTGGGATCTTTTTAAAGAGTTGAATTGTGAATTCTTTCAATTTCTATTTTGCCTTCTGGTTCTAGAATATCAAGGCAATTTTGCTTGATAATTTCTTGAAAGATGGTATCTATGTTCTTTATTTGATCATGGCTTTCCTGTAGTCCATAATTTTCAAATTATCTCTCCTGGTTCTATTTTACAGGTCAGGGGTTTTTCCTATGAGGTATTTCACATTGCTTTCTATTTTTTTCATGTTTTATAATGTTTTAGTTTCCATTTGCTCCAATCTAATTTTGAAGGAATTATTCTCTTCAATGAGTTTTAAACATTCCTCTTCCATCTGGACAGTTTGGTTTTTTAAGGCATTCTCCTCCTCATTGGCTTTTTGGGCCTCTTTTGCCATTTATGTTAGTCTATTTTAAGGTGTTATTTTCTTCAGTATTTTGTGGGTCTCCTTTAGCAGGCTTTTGACTCACTTTTCATGATTTTCTTCCATCATTCTCATTTCTCTTCCTAATTTTTCCTCCATTTCTCTTGCTTGATTTTCAAAATCCTTCTTGAGCTCCTCCATGGCCTGTAACCAATTTATATTTTCCTTGGAAGCTTTTGATGCAGAAGTTCTGACTTCATCGTCTTCCTCCCATTTCATGCTTTGATCCTTTTTGTCCCCAAAAAAGAATTCTATGGTCTGTTTTTGCTTCCTCTGCTTGTACATATTGCCAGCCAATTACTTGACTTTTGAGCTCTTTGCCACAGTAGAACTCTGCTTACAGATTGCAGAGAGCTATGTCCCAAATTGCTGGGGTTTTTGCAACTGCTGGAGGTATTAGGAGAGCACCCTCTCTATAGCCCCCTCAAGCTCTGGCACACTGGCCACATACCCCAAGACCACCACCCAAGACCATAATCCAGTTCCAAGTAGATTAAAGCAAGAGCAATTACCCTCTGAATGGTAGCTTGGTCACCCTGTGATCTGTAGGCCAGAAGCTCCATAGACAACCACATGGCAGCAGCTCCAGCTGCTATGTCTGTGCTGCTTCTTAACCCAGGGGCAGTGGCTGGACTGTGCTCTTCTCCAGCAAGTTCCAACAGATTTCCCTACTGACCTTTTACTTTCTTTTTGGCATTTATGGGTTGAGAAGTCTGGAAACCACCACAGCTGCTGGTGATTCACTCTCCTGAAGTCTGCCACTGGTTTGGGCCACCTTGGGGCCAGAACTGCATGGCTCCTGTCTGAATGCACTTGGCTCCCAGCCCAGTGCAACAGACCCTTCCTGTTAGCCTGCCAGGTCTCCTTCAGTGGGAGATTTGTTTCTCTCTGTCAATTTGTGGGTTCTTTAACTCTAAAATTTGTTTAGCCTCATTTTTTTTACATATATTGAAGGTAGTGAGAACTGGAGTTGCATGGAGGTCCTGTTTTCCACCATCTTGGCTCCGCCCCCTGATTTTCTTCTTTTAGAATGTTTTGAATGTCTCTTTATTATTTAATGCCCATCTTTTTTTTTTATCATTTTGTTAAATATCTATTTAATTTTGTTTAGTATTGTATTTCCTTCCAAGTATAAGTAAAACATTTTTAATATTTGTTTTCAAAAATTTGAGTTCCAAATTTTCTCCCTTCCTCCCTTCCCATCCCCCTCATTGAGAAGGCAAACAATTTGATGTAGGTTATACATATGTAGTCATGCAAAACATATTTCCATATTAGTCATGTTGTAAAAGAAAATATAGACAACAAAAACTCAAGAAAAAATAAAGAAAGAAAAAATAGAATTGCTTTAGTCTGTACTAAGACACCATCAGTTTTTTCTCTGGGGATGGATAGCATTTTTTCATTGTAAGTCCTTCAGAGTTGTCTTGTGTCATTGTATTGCTGATAATAGCTGAGTCATTCACAGCTGATCATCTTACAGTATTGCTATTGCTTTGTACAAAATACATGTCACTCTCAATCAGCTTCTGTAAGTCTTTCCAGGTTTTCCTGACATCATTCTGCTCATCATTTCTTATTAGACAATAATATTAATTGGGTGCCCTCTCTGAAGCCTCCACACTCTCTGGCAAGCTGGTCACACACCCCAGGACCTCGACCCTAAACCAAAATCCAGATTCAAGCAGGTTAAAGCAAGAGTGATTACCCCTCAGACTGGTCGTTTGGTCCTCCTACAATCTATAAGCCAGGAGCTGAAGCTGCCATGTATCGGTAGCTGCATGGCTGCAGCGCCTCAGCCACTTCCCCTTCCGAGGGATAAAGAATGACCACACTCCCTTCCTACCGGATCCCAAAGTCCGTACTGTACTGAACTCTCACTTTGTCCTTAGCATCTATGGGTTGATAATTCTGGAAACCACCACAACTGCTGGTGATCTGAAGTCCCTCCAGCCTGTGGCTGATCAGGTCTGCCCTGGGGCTAAGATCTCTGGCTCATGCAGGGCTGGGCTTGGCTCCCAGAGTGCTGCACTAGCTGCTCCCTGCTGGCCTGCCAGGCTGTCCTCAGTGGGATGTTAGCTTCTCTGTGTCATTTTGTGGGTTCTGTAAATTCAAAGTTTGTTCAAAGTCACCTTTTACATGAATTGGAGGTGGTGGGAACTGGAGCCCAGTGGAAATCCTGTTTCTACTCTGCCATCTTGACTCCACCTCAATTCTAACTTTTAAGGAATTATTTTTTTTCAGATTTAACCATTTTTGGCTTAATTTACATGGAATTTTTGAAGTGGATAAAATTTAAAAGTTGAATTAAAAGTGCTTCCCTGGACAGTATCCTCATGAACTCAAGCAAAAATGATTCAACAACATTGAATTAATGGCTGAATTGCCAAAAATGGAAGGATTAATTCTTTCTGATATCAATACAAGACCAAGTCATTCCTACCAAAAAAAAAACAAAACTGTAAAGAAGACCATCTTGAAGGAGACCACATCCAAGGATCAATATAGATCTTTCAAGGAAGCATTTGCTACTGGGAAATAAATAACTGTATGTTGGAAATATTTAAGACTTACCCAGTACCTAGAAATTGACGGTCCAATGTCCAGAATAATATACAAGAAGTTCACTATCCTTCATAAAGTAAAAGACAACAGATCCATATACACAAATTCCAATGCTGAAATAACCTTTGGGAAATTCAGCAAAGAAACTCTATTGCAAGTGGTATATTATCACAGTCACAACCATTGCCCACAATCACTATGATATAACATTAACCTATAAAAATTTTAGAATATTTTAAAATAGATATCCTCATACCAAACACATGTCCAATTTGTGTGTGATGGAATGATTTCAAAATATAGAGACATAGTGGAAGAGATCAAAACCATGAGCAGATACGATGTGGTTCAAGGCTTCCTCATTGTGCTGGTTGCTACTAATGGTATCCTTTCGATGCTTCCATGGACCCACAAAGATGAATTTACATACCAACACTTTAATTATGAAAACAATCATTTTTTTTTACTGGCACAATTATTCACCTTACATTAAGCATTAAAGGATATTAATATAGTAATTCATACCATGGCCATTATGAACTCCATTGAATATAAGATGAAAACAGGAATGATAATAAAAGAGACACCAGAAATAACAGTACTACTCCTAGAAATAATTAAAAAATGACAGTTGACAATTATTTAATACTTTATATTTTGAAAAATGCTTGATGTACATGATTTCTCCTAATTCTTATGACAGCCTGTCATGGTACTGATTTTTATTGATCCCATTTTATAGATGAGAAAGCTCAGTGACTTAATCATGGTCATCCAGCTAGTAGGAGTCTCTGGTAGAATTAAAACCCATGACTTCTTGATTTCCAAATGCAGTCTTCTTTTAACAAGATGGGCAAAAGATCATGGGTCTGTCCTCTAAAGATCAGGCTAGATAGTGTTGGAAAGGTCCACAGTCAGTGAGTTAGCCTTCAGGTAACTAACTTTTTTGCCTAATTCATGATACTTTCCACTAAGGCATAGAGTGGTTGCAATCTATGTTAATAAAGGGATTACCTATTGATAAAATCATATGTCTTTTAACACATTAAGGCATGTATTTAAATAATTTATTTAATGTATGTATTAAAAAAGTTTATTTAAATATGTGTACATATTTAAATAAATCCATACTCCTTAGACTGGTTTTCAAAGCCTTCTACAACCTGGCATCTTCCCAGGTTTCTAGTTAACTCTTTCATTTGTCTGGTACTGCTTCCTTCCATAGCTAAGACCATGTTCCATCTGAATTCCTTCCTCCACAGGCATAAAGACTAACCAAGAGTAGCTTCAGGAGCTTAAGGTGGGACTCAATCCTGCCAACTACCAGGGACCCCACTGAATTTTTTTCAGAGTTTAAGTCCACTTGTATATATATAGAAAGGTTCTTTGCCAGGAATTTTTGGCATTAATAGTTGGATTCTCTGCTTATCAATCAATTGACCAGTATGTATCAGGTGCTTCTTATATGACAACTTAATGTGAGAAGTCAAGAGTGGAGTGATGCAAAGGTCTAAACAAATCTCTTTGGACCTGGGATCATAGGTATTCCTGGCTAAGTCAAAATAAGGACTGCAGTGTATCAGGGTCAAAACCTGAAGTTATCCCTCATTTATACATGCAAAAAACTGACCAGCAGCTCTCTAGTTACACCATGGTCTAAACACATGTATTTCATGACACATGATCCCTGTGAGAGAGGTTGGTTTTACAATTTTTACTCCTTGATAACAATTCTTGGCTACCTGGGATAATAAAGCACTGCAATTAATACAGGCATCCCTGTGGGGATTTCTCATGAGAGCAGATAACAGTAGCAGCCTGTGAAATTTCTCTAGTTGTTAACCCTGTGGGCCAGCTATGGGCCCTCCTACCTCTATTGAAACTGTGATAATGACTACAGATCAGGTGAGCTGTAGCACCTAAGAGAGTCTCAAGATGTCACTCTCACCATGTATACTGGGAGCACTTGGCCGTGTGTGTGTGTGTGTGTGTGTGTGTGTGTGTGTGTGTGTGCTCGAACGCTGGGGAAGGAGAAAGAGGGAAAGAAGAGAGGATGGATAGAATTAATGGTCTCTGCTGACTTCCACATTAATTCTTTGTAGCTATCTTTTATGTACCATCTTGGTCTGCTTGCTAACATCTGTGTTTGTTAATGTGTGCTACACTCTTTCCATTGACCAGGGCATCGACCAGGTGGAATAGACCCATTATCCTAGAACACTTAGTACAATGGTCTTTAAAATGGGGGTTGTAGTCTGAACCTGAAGAATATGTTATTGCTATTATTTACTGGTGACTAATTTGTAGATTCCCTCCTCCCACACCCCAAAACTTAGATGTTAAGGACATAGCTACTTCTAGCATCAATCTTCATTCTCTGTGATATCAACTGCAGTAGAAGCCACTGCAAAGAATGGCACCTCCCTTGAATTGTAATTGCCAATTTTATTGGCAATAAAAATAACTATCTCTCAGGATTGTGGTGAGCATAAAATGAGATATTTGTTTAATAAAAAAGCTCATAGGACAGTGCCTAGCATATAGTAGGTGCTATATAAATGTTTACTCTCTTTCCCCTATTTTTATTAACTCTTGTTCCCGCTCCCTCCTCTCCTAGATAGCCATTCTGACAATAAATTTATTTTAAAGAAAAAATAATCCAGCAATATCAATCAAAAGGTAAAAATATAACATTAATATGAAAATTTCCACAGCCACAGTCCCTGACCTCTGGAAAGGAGTAAGGGGAAATGTTTCTCCATATTTTCTCTTCTTTAGGGACAAGCTTATTCTTTATAATTTTATGATATCCACTTTCATTTGTCTTATGTTTTTTTTCTTTCTATTTACATTGGTACAGTCATTTTATATCTTGTTTTCCTGGCTATGCTTGCAATGCTTCAGTTTTTGTGAATCTTCTCAGGCTTCTTGGTACACATCATACTCATCATTTCTTTTTTTAAACAATTAATTAAATTCTTTTCAATTGATAAAAATTTCTTTTCTTTCCCCCTTAAACATCCCCTTTCCCATTGGGAAAGAATACAAATCTCTTATAACAAATATGCACAGTGAAGTAGAACAAATGTCCATGTTGGTTGAGTTCAAAGAATATTTATCTTATTCTGTTATCCATTACCTCCCTGTCAGGAAGAGGAAGGGTAGCATGCTTAATTATGGGTCCTCTGGAATTGTGATTAGTCATTGTATTGATTGAGTTCTTAAGCATAAAGTTGTTTTTCTTTATAGTGTTATTATTATATAGATTGTTTTCCTTGTCCTGCTTGCTTCATGCTACATCAATTCATACATCATCATAGGTTTCTCTAAGAAAAAGGGGGATACTCTGTTTTTCCCCTTTTTCCTTATAGCACTATAGTATTCCATTGCATTCATATGCAATAATTTATTTAGCCATTCTCCAGTTGATGGTAACTCCTTTAGTTTCCAGTTCTTTGACCCCACAAAAGGAACTGTTATAAATATATATGTACCTATGGGTCCTTTTTCTCTTTCTTTGATCTAACTATTAGAGCAGAGTTCCAAATTGCTTTCTGGAATAATTAAGCTCATTCAAAACTCCACCAACAGTTAACTAAAATTCCTTCTTTTTTCAGTCACAGCTACTTCAACATTTGTAAACCCCCCCCCCTTTTTTTGTTAACTTTGTCAACCTAATGAATACTAGGTATATATTTGTCATTTCTTATAATACAGTAATATTCCCTACATTCATGTCCCACAATTTATTTGGCCAGTTTATTTAGCTAACTGACAACTCCCTGCTTTCTCCTTGCCCCCATTTCTTTGGTACCACAAAAATGCTTGCTATAAATATTTTAGTATATATGGAGCATTTTTGCCAATAAGTTCCTTAAGTTCATGAAGTGAAGGTGGTAGATTGCTGGACTTGGAATCAGGAAGGTCTGGGCTCAGAATCCTGCACAATTCACTTAATGTCTCCCAGAATCAGTTCCCCAATTGTAAAATGAAAATAAATGGTAGCAACCTCACAGGGTTTTTTTTTTTTTTGATCCTCACAAGTGAGGATCAAAGGAGATCATAATACATGCAAATCACTTCATAAGTCTTTTTTTTCCCAACAGTTGCAATCAATTTATTAAAAGAGATGATTGTTTAGGCATCTGCAATGTTGACTTCAACTTCTACCCCTGGTTCAATAGAAGTGATCTGTTTAACAGTTTCAGAAGGACTGTGCAAATCAATAAGGTGTTTGTGGATTCTCATCTGGAACGGATTGCAAGTCTTTGAACCTTCACTGCAAGGAGTTTTTCTAGTTGTGATTCGAAGTGTCTTGGTGGGCATTCAAACAGGTCCCTTCACTTTCAGGTTCTTCTCTTTGGCTCCTCGGATTCGGTCGGCACACACTTTCTCGAGTGATTTCACGTTGCGGCTGGTCAGGGTGACCCGGTTCCAGTGAATGGCTACTTCGGACTCCACAAGGGTCTTGCTGGTGTCTTTGAATGCCATGGCGGTGGAGTGGCTTCCTGACCGACTTATTCTTCGGTGAGAGCGAACATCGGTGAGTCAGGAGGAGGAGAGCCAGAGTGCTGACTCCAAGCGGCTGCAGCAGCGATACCTTCACCAAAGAGCCACTTCATAAGTCTTAAAGCATTATGTAAGTGTTAGGAATCATTAATTTAACAAATGGTTATAAGAATCTAATATGTACAAGGCACTGAGATTTCAAAGATAGAAATGAAACAGTCTGAGTTTACTTACCTTCTATTATATTGAATTAAGTTGGTTTAGGCTTCTGCATATATTACTGACTAGTGTGGAGTTTGTGGGACACTCTAGCCTTCAAGATTTGGATTAATTTGTTTACATAGAAGAATAACAGCTAGAGATTAAAAAGGACTTTGGAGATCATTTATTCCAGTCTTCTCATTTTATATATTTTACACATAAAACTGAGATTTAGAGATGTGATGTCACTTGTCCAGGGGATCCAGAGTGTAATAAATAGTTGCCCTTGAATTCTAATGCAGATCCTCTGTCTTCATATTCATTATTCTTTCTCTCTACCTTAAGATCTATCTCTTCTTCCTGAGCTTGGAGTCACTGAATTTTGAGCCTAAGTGCAGGATTTTACACTTATTTCTATTCCATTTCACCAGATTAGCTCCTGCCCATGGTTCCAGAATAGTGGAGGTTTCAGCAGCACTTCCAGCTGGGAAATAGGCAATAGGGGGGAAATCTGAATTATAATGCCCTTGCTGGGCAGAGGGGGGATCATGGGCTTTGTGTTGTTATCCTGTGATGGGATGCTTCTGGAAGGTTTAATGTGAACTAGAACTGAAGAATGTATAGCTTTAAGCTATCCCATGGAGACTGTACTGTACTTTTACTCACTTTGCCTTTTTTTTTTTAATCTTAAAAAGGAGGATTCAGAGAGTTAAAGCTCCACAGTGGCAGAAAAGCTGTCAAGATGGATTGTAGTGCCATGTGGACCAATTCATCTTGCCCTTTTCTGTGGCCCTGAGCCATACCACTAATCCTAGTCAGAGCTCATAATTGCATACTGAGTCAGGAAGGAGCCAGGGTTAGTGATCGTGGGTGGATCAGTAAAAGCCCATCTTCAGCCACCAACTCAAAACCTATACACTTTTGATGGTAGACAAATAGCACTTTTCTCATCATTCTGCCAATATTGGATCCTTGGAAAAGTACCTCATGGCTTACAAGCTAGAAAAGTCAGCAGTTACCAAGAGAAAGTCATTGATTATATAGCCTGGTCTCCCTTGGGGTTACCCTCACTAATCACCAGTCACAGGATATACTCATTCAATTGAGCAGGGCATTGACCAGGTGGCATAGGCTCATTATTCTAAGAGCATTTAGTACAGTAAATTTCAAAGTTGGGGTTGTGGTCTGACCCTGAGGGGTGTATTATGATTAACCAATTAGAGAGTAGAGAAAAGGGTCATATACTAACCTCTCTTACAATAGCCAATCATGGGACTTCTCTTCAATTCTGCCACATTTATCCTTATCCTCCAGCTTTCCCATTTTGTCTTCTACGCTGTTCAAGATCCCAACCTCCCTAGTTATGGAGCAGACAATGGTTCCTTGGGGAAGTTTTAACCTAACTGTTCCATGTCTACCAACAGCAGCAGCTGTGCAAATGTTATTGGGAAAATCCCCTTCTCCCCAGCATGTCAACCTAAGATCATCCTTAGGCTTTGGTAGGCATCTGTCAGGAACATAGGATTTGTACTCAGCAGCGGTGACCAGTGAATAAAGACACTTTCTCTCCTTTTTGTGTTTGTTTGTTTTAGGTAGGACAGAATGAGCAGGAATGTATGAGTTGTGATATTCATCATACATTTCATTGCATTATTTTTTCTCCAAAACCTACCCCTTTCTTAAAAATTACTCTTGACTGTTGTATCGCCTTTCTTTCAGTCACCTAGGCTTGCAACCTTAGTGCAATACTCTCATTTGCCACACATATTTCTTCAGTTGCCAAACTTCCAATTTTTAACTATAAAACATCTCTTGGCTTTTTCCATGTCTCCCTTTTCACAACCCACCACCCTAGTTCACCCAAGTTCATCTTGCTTGAACTATTTCATTGGCTTCCTAAATTGGTCTCCTCACTTTCAGTCTGTCCCCACTCCAAACCATCTTGCATACAGCTGTCAAAGTGATTTCCCTCCACCTACCAATCTCTAGTGATTCTTTATTGAATCTAGGATCAAATATTATTTAATCTTTATTTCATCATTTTATCCTAATATTTAAATTTTATAATCTACACATTATTAGAGTGATAATATATGTATCTATATATCTATGATTTAAAATAAATAAATACACATAAAGAGGACATGTGTATAAAAATTTCCTGATGGGAGTATGTGATCAAAAAACTCTGGAGACCATTGGTCAAGTGGATTCAAGTGTAGGGAATGAAGGCCTTTCCTGGTCTTTCTTGGCCCCTACTATTGCATCAGGAAGACGGATGAAGAGTACCAACATGTCCTTTAACATCTCAGGAAAACTATGGTTGTTAATCCCTGAGAGCCCACCCAGAAGCCTGAGAAACACCAGCCCAGGCCTTGGGCTCCTGCTACTCAACACCAAATAAGTCATCACTAAGACATGCTCTATCCTTGGCCTAGTGTCTGCTTCCTGGGGACATGACTGGCTGTTACAGCTGCCCCAAATTGGCACAGCTGTCCCCAGCTGGTGACTTAGTACAGAATAGCACCAGTAAGTAGCAGCTGGAAGGAAAGAACACCGTAACTGGGCCCATTCTATTCCCTAATGCCAGTGGACTTAGATGTCTCCTCGAAAGAGAAGTTACCAGATATCTTGTTTCTTTATTCTGTGCCATCTTATAAATATACATGTACCTTTGGTTATTTGCAAACAGAATCCAGACCACTACAATATTACCTATTATTATTCTATAGGAGACATTTCCTCATCCTCTCTGCTAATGCCCTCCTTCTGAGATCTTTCATCTTTCTTCTACTTATATGTATACATCCTGTAAATACCTAATTATTTATATGATGTCTCCCTAATTAGATGTGAGTCCCCTGGAGAAAGGTCATTTGAATTTCTCTTTATCAACATCAGTGCTTGGCACATAGTAAGTGCTTAAATGCTTGGTAGCCTTGAAGACAGCAATTCAGGAAAAGTAGCATAGAAAGTTGTCATCTATTCAGTGAGCTCTGATTAAGCAGATAGACACTGGATAATTCAGGCTAAAACACTCATTTTTCTTTTTTTTTTTAAATGAGAACTTTGTTTTTTTTCCTTTTTATTTGATTTGAAAGTACCCAGATAATGATACCAACTCTTGTTATCACTTTAACTGGGAAGATACATAGAGTTTAAATGGATGACAGCTGGCCCATTCCGACATCACTGACCTAGACAGTCAAATGAATCCTGATCCTTGTGGCTTTTCCAGAGGATCTCTTCTCTTTTGTCCTGAAAAGAATGAATAATTCAAGGTCTTTTTGGCTTCATATTCACATCAAGGCTTTAGGTTAGAATGATTGCTGGAGGTTCTAGAAATAACTAGACCCTCTCAAACAAAATATAGCAAATTCCCTGTGTAGAGCCCTAAAAACTGGAACACTCCTGCTTAGGATTATGGATCAGCAAGAATTGATTTTCACCTTACACACTGTAGTGTTCTTGAGAACAAAGTACCCAGAGAGGATCTAGGTCACTTAAGAATTTAAAGATAAGGGTGGCTAGGTGGTGCAGTGAATAAAGCACCTCCCTGGAATCTGGAGAACCTGAGTTCAAAATCCCGAGGGTCAGACACTTAACACTTATTAGCTGTGTGACCTTGGGCAAGTCACTTAACCACAATTTCCTCTCCAAAAAGAAAAAAATAAAGATAGCAGATATGCATTAATTTTGTAAGCCCACTAAGTTGATGAGTTAACCCATTCAGTAAGAAGTTTTAAAGGACATACTATGTTACAGGCACTAACTAGGTGCTGGAAATACAAAGACAAAAATTAAATGGTACCTTCCTTCAAAGAGTTGAACAATTATTTGACAGTGAGGTGCTTTCCTTTGACATCATCAGGAAGACAATAGTATCTTAGATTCACTTTCAATGGGTGCTGGAGATTTTGTAGACTCCATTTGTGATTTTGACTACCTGAGTTCTCAAGTCTCTCCCAACTTTAGGATTCTATGACCAAATTTTTTATTAGGTTCCTCTTCTTTCATTGGTAAGTAGGCAAATAGACAAAGGCTTCTCTGTCCATGCTTTCCTTCCCTGACATTGTGACAATGGTCACATGCTCAGGCCATATTCATTGCTTTTCACATGACATTATCTGCCTTTGTCTCTTAACAAGCTCCCTCCTTATTCTTGTCCAAAGCAGATTCTGATATATATATATATATATATATATATATATATATATATATATATATATATATATGATATTTATATATGTGTATATGTGTGTGTGTATATATATATGAATATATATGTATATGTATATATATATATGATTAGGACTTGCAGCAGAAGTCACTCTGATCAATTAAAGAATTGGCCAGACACTTTGGGACAGAGCTGAGGGACTTTAAATTTGACTACCTCCATTAAGAATGAATGTGTAATTAATGAGGAACAGGGACTAGATTTGCAACTGTAATGGAAATGCAGATTTAAAGATCTTCCCTGCCCCTAGGCCCTTGGCTTTAAGAGACTCTGAAAACCTTCCTTGATTTGAAAATATGCTCTGCCTCCTAATAGGCTGAATGTGGTCACATGGAGCCTGTGGTAGGAGGCTTGGTTTTCAGGAATGACCACACCTTGATGCTATGTGATTGGGCAGTGGGTCAAGAGGGTGGTTACATTCTCTGAGCCAGGAGAAGACTATATAATCCCTGATTTGAGGCCTTGCTTTGGGGCTCACTTTGAGAAGTGTTGTGTGATTTGACCAGATGAGACTCTGGGAAGCCATTGTTGAGAGCCCCCTGGCTTTGAAAACCCAGATGTTGATGCTTCCCTCTCTGGTAACTGTGATTTGGTATTGATATAATGGTTGGACAGTTTGGAAGCCTGTCTGCTTGATCTGTCTGTTTCTCTGTTTTGAAACTTCTGTCTATATACTCTGAAGTTTGGGGTGCTGACTTTTTCCCCTGAACTAGGTAAATGATATATGTTTGATTGATTAAAGTAAGCTTGTTAACCCCATTTTGAGTTGCTTTCCTTTTGAAAAGCAGATCTAAGAACCTGTGTTGGTAGCCACCCTGGGGATTTTGGGGTGCTTGCTGCTACAAGATGGTATGTAGGCGTGTGTTATTATCCCTATTTTACCAAAGAGATCATTGATGCTCAAAAAAAGTTAAGTAACTTCCCCCAACATCATAAAGCAAATAAACAAAGACATTGGGGCAATAGCCAAATGCTCATGACTCTACATCTAAGGTTCTTTCTACTAGAATATATCATATCATCTAAAACCTCATGTGGACAGAGGTTAGTAAATATTGAAATCAACACATTACAATGTAAAATACAACCGATTTGAAGCAGCTGAGGGGACATGGCACAGACACCATTTTGCAGCTTCAGTTGCAGCTTCAGCTCCTGGCCTGTGAACTGTGGGGGGATCTAGTGATCAGTCTTGGGGGGTAATCGCTCTTGCTTTAACCTCCCTGGATCTGGATTGCGATCTGGGTTGAATGTCTTGGGGTGGGTATCCAGCTTGTGTGGAGGCTTCAGAGAGGCCACCCAACTAATACCTCCGGAATTTCTGAAGACCCCAACATTTGGGACAGAAGCTCCCCTGTCTGGTGGCAGAGTCCCACTGCAGCAACAAGCCCAAAAGTCAAGTAATTAAGTGGCAACATGCCTAGGCAAAGGAAACAAATTAAACAGATAATTTCAACATTAGACTCCTATTTGGGGGGCAAAGAGGATCGAAACATGGAACAGGAGGAGGACTGTGAGATCAGAAATCCTGGCAAAAGCCCCAGATGAAAATATGAGTGGGTTACAGGCCACAGAAGACCTTAAGAAGGATTTTAAAAACCAAATAAGAGAAGTGGAGGAAAAATTGGGAAGAGAAATGAGAAGGATGCAGGAAAAGTATGAAATGAGAGTCAACAGCCTGACTGAGGGAAATAACACCTTAAAAAATAGACTAACTCAAATGGCAAAGGAGGCCCAAAAGGGCAATGAGGAGAAAAATGCCTTGAAAACCCGAATTTGCCAGATGGAAAAAGAATCTCAAAAGCTCACTGAGGAGATTCATTCCTTCAGAGTTAGACTGGAGCAAATGGAAGCTAATGACTTTATGAGAAATCAAGATACTATTAAACAGATTCAAACAAATGAAAGAATAGAAGGCAATGTGAACTATCTCTTGGGAAAAACCCCTGACCTGGAAAATAGATCCAGGAGAAATAATTTAAAATTTATTGGACTACCTGAAAGCCATGAGCAAAGGAAGAACCTAGAAATCATCCTTCAAGAAATTCTCAAGGAGGCGGAGCCAAGATGGCGGAGTAGAAATGGCATTTCCAATGTGCTCTGCCCCACACAAATTTCAAATAATGTGAAAGGGGACTCCAAACAACTTCTGGAGCCACAGCACCCACAGAACGGCACAGAGAAGCTAACCTCCTGCTGAGGACAGCCCAGCAGCCCTGCAGGAAGCGGCCAGCGCAGCGCTCTGAGAGCAGGCAGCACAGCGCACTGGGAACCGACATCGAAGTGCACAGAGCCGAGCCCAGGTCAGAGGTTTTAGCCCCAGGGCCACCAGACCTCCAGCCGGCTGGAGGTACCCCAGAACACCAGCAATTGTGGCGATTCCAGAATTATCAGCACAGATATGCCTAGGACTAAGTGAGAGGTTAGTGCCCTATGGACTTTGGGACCGGTACTTGGGGAACGCGTGGCTGCCTCCCCTGGGGGTGAAAAGCTGCTGAAGAAATGCAGCACAGAAGCCATTTTTCAGTGTCAGTAGTGGCTCTAGCTCCTGGTGTGCGAACTGTAGGGAGATCCAGCAATCAGTCTGGGGGTTAATTGTTTTTGCTTTAAACTGCCTGGATCTGGATTGTGGTCTGGGGGGGAAGTTTGGGGTGGGTATCCAACTTGCCAGAGTGAGTGGAGGCTTTACAGAGGCCACACAACTGGCGGAAGTTGTGAAGACCCCACGTTTGGGCAGAAGCTCCCCTGTCTGGTGGCAGAGTCCTACTGTGGCAACAAGCCCAAAAAATCAAGTAATTAAGTGGCAACATGCCTAGGCAAATGAAACAAAATAAACAGAAAAGTTCAACATTGGACTCCTATTTTAGGGGCAAAGAGGCTCAAAGCATGGAGGAAGACTGTGAGGTCAGAACTCCTGCACCAGAAGCCCCAAATGAAAATACAAGCTGGCTACAGGCCATAGAGGACCTTAAGAAGCAGATAAGTGAAGTGGGGGAAAATTTGGGAAGAGAAATGAAAAAGATGCAAGAAAAGTGTGAAATGACAGTCAACAGCCTGAATGAGGAAAATAACACCTTAAAAAATAGACTAACTCAAATGGCAAAAGAGGCTCAGAAAGGCAATGAGGAGAAGAATGCCTTAAAAAGTCGAATTTGCCAGATGGAAAAAGAATCTCAAAAGCTCACTGAGGAGATTCATTCCTTCAGAGTTAGACTGGAGCAAATGGAAGCTAGTGACTTTATGAGAAATCAAGATACTATTAAACAGATTCAAACAAATGAAAGAATAGAAGGCAATGTGAAATATCTCATGGGAAAAACCACTGACCTGGAAAATAGATCCAGGAGAGACAATTTAAAAATTATTGGACTACCTGAAAGCCATGATCAAAGAAAGAACCTAGAAATCATCCTTCAAGAAATTCTCAAGGAAAATTGCCCTGATGTTTTAGACCCAGTGGGGGAAATAGAGGTTGAAAGAATCCACTGATCACCTCCTGAAAATGATCCCAAAAAGAAAACTCCTATGAATATTATAGCCAGGCTCCAGAACTCCCAGATCAAAGAGAAAATACTACAAGCAGCCAGGAAGAAACAATTTCAATATTGTGGAAATACAATCAAAATAGCCCAGGACCTGGCAGCTTCTACACTGAGGGATTGAAGGACATGGAATATGATATTCCAGAGGGCAAAAGAGCTGGGATTGAAGCCAAGGGTCACCTACCCAGCTAAACTGAGTACCTTGTTTCAGGGGAAAATATGGTCATTCAGTGGAATAGAGGACTTTCAAGCATTCTTGATGGAAAAAACCAGAGCTGAATAGAAAATTTGACATTCAGTTGCAAGAAGCAAGAGATGCTTGAGAAGGTAATCAAGGAAAAGAAATCAAAAGGAACTTATCAAAGTTGAACTATTTACATTCCTACATGGAAAAACAATAACTGTGTTTGATGAAACCTCTCTCATTATGAAAATAATTGAAGAAGAGTACATGGCATATGTTCACAGGTATACATGGATAGAGGGCACAGGTTTAATTTGATGGGAAGGGATGATTCTTTTTTTTTTTTGAGGGCAATTGGGGTTGGGTGACTTGCCCGGGGTCATGCGGCTGGATTTTTGTTTGTGTGTTGGGTGTCTGGGGCCGGATCCGAGCTCGGGTCCCTCTGACTCCAGGCCCAGCACTCTGCTCGCTGTGCCACCTAGCCGCCCCAAGGAAGGGATGATACTTAAGGGGTGAAGTCAAGAGGTGAGAGAGGAATGTGGCAAGAGGAGATGGAGAGAGATAGGGTAGGGTAAACTATCTCATGTAGAAGAGGCAAGGGGATGTAGTTGCAGGGGAGGGAAAGAACAGGAAGGCAAAAAGGCAAAAGCATATTCTCATTGAAGTTGGCTCAAGGAGAGAGTCACATACATACTAAATGGAATATCTTACCCTCACTCACTCTCCTGAGTAGGAGAAAGGAGGATGAGAGGGGCCATGATGGAGAGGAGGGCATTCTTGTGGGAGGAGAGATTGGAAGTACCCACTATCAAAGAGGGACAGGATCAGAGTAGGGAATGGACCAGGTGGGAGGTGAGACAGGTGGGAGGGAAATATAAGCAGTCTTTTACAATATATCTACTATGGTAATGTTTTGCATAGCTATACATGTACAACACATACTGAATTGCTTATCTTCTCAGAGGGAGTGGGTGACAAGGGAGAAAGGGAATGGATCTGAAAATCAAAGTTTTAAAATTAAATGTTTCATAAGATGTCCAGGCATTGGGGCCCAGAGATTCACCTTGCCCTAATGGCAAAGTCGAAGGGGGTATGGGAGAAGATATGGGAGAGAGCAGATTGGATGAGGGGATATCTAGTGGGACTGCTATTCTGGGGTGGTGGGTAGGGAAAAAAATGGGGTGAAAATGTAACTCATAATCTGGTGGAAATGAATGATGTAAACCAGAAGTTAATAAAGCATTTGTTTAATTAAAAAAAATAAACATAAGTAAAAAAAATTAATTAATTAAAAAAAAGAAATTCTCAAGGAAAATTGCCCTGATGTCTTAGACCCAGAGGGCAAAATAGAGGTTGAAAGAATCCACAGATCACTTCCTGAAAAAGATCCCCAAAAGAAAACTCCTAGGAATATTATAGCCAGGTTCCAGAATTCCTAGATCAAGGAGAAAATACTACAAGCAGCCAGGAAGAATCAATTTCAATATTGTGGAAACACAATCAGAATAGTGCAGGACCTGGCAGCTTCTACACTGAGGGATCGAAGGGCATGGAATATGATACTCCAGAGGGCAAAAGAGCTGGGATTGAAGCCAAGGGTCACCTACCCAGCAAAACTGAGTATCTTGTTTCAGGGGAAAATATGGTCATTCAGTGGAATAGAGGACTTTCAAGCGTTCTTGAGGAAAAAACCAGAGTTGAATAGAAAATTTGACATTCAGGGGCGGCTGGGTGGCACAGAGAGTAGATCGCTGGCCCTGGAGTCAAAAGGACCTGAGTTCGGATTGGGCCTCAGACACTTAACACGCACAAACAAAAAAACAAAAAAAACCTATCCGTGTGACCTTGAGCAAGTTACTTAACCCCGACCACCCCCCAAAAAGCAAAAAAAGAAAAAAAAAGAAAAATTGACATTCAGATACAAGAAGCAAGAGATGCTTGAAAAGGTAATCAGGGAGAAGAAACCAAAAGGAACTTATCAAAGTTGAACTATTTACATTCCTATATGGAAAAACAATAACTGTGACTGATGAAACTTTTCTCATTATGAAAATAAATGAAGAAGGGTGTATTGGCAAATGAATAAGTATGTGAATGTGTGTATATATGTTTACAGGTATACATGGATAGAGGGCATGGGTTGAATTTGGTAGGAAGGGATGATACTTAATGGGTGAAATTAAGAGGTGAGAGAGGAAAGTGGCAAGAGGAGGTGGGGAGAGACAGGGTAGGGTAAACTATCTCATGTAGAAGAGGCAAGGGGAAGTTGTTGCAGGGGAGGTGGAAGAACAGGATGGCAAAAAGGCAAAACCATATTCTCATTGAATTTGGCTCAGGGAGAGAATGACATACATACTAAATGTGATATCTCACCCTGCAGCATAGTAGGGGGAAGGGGGTTGAGAAGGGGTATGATGGAGGGAAGGGCATTCTGGGGTGAGGAGAGGTTGGAAGTACCCATTTTAGAAGAGGGACAGGATCAAAGTAGGGAATGGACCAGGTGGGGAGTGGGATGGATGTGTGGGAAATATAAGCAGTCTTTTACAATATATCTACTATGGTAATGTTTTACATAGCTACACATGTACAACACATACTGAATTGCTTATCTTCCCAGAGGGAGTGGGTGACAAGGGAGGAAGGGAATGGATCTGAAATTAGAAGTTTTAGAATTAAATGTTTCAAATATAAAAAAAAAATGAAGAAAAGAAAAAGTTCCTGGAATACATTCCAAACTTTATATATGAATCAATACTTTTACTACAAACACTTGAAATGTTTATTCAACATTTAATCTAAAATCTCTATTTCTTTAAAAAATAATGTAATTAATAAATAAGCTTAGTTTCTTCATTTCAAGATTGGCAAAAATTGAAAATTGTCTCTCTCCACCTCTTTTCAACACTCTCGAAATTCCCACAGATTTCTCCCTTTTCCCTTTTATTGCCTTTGTTAAGTATAATAATGTAGAAGATAAATATATTATTTGTTTTATTACTTTTTGGATAAAAGCTTTGTGTGCATTCTAAAGAGTAATGAATTACTTCTTAAGAATATAATCTGTGTTGTCCACCAGGGATATAAGTAAAAAAGAGAGGCAATTCCTGACTTTGGGGGACTTTCATTTTAATTTTTATTGGATAAACTTGTGAATTTCCCTATATGAATATTTATCTTCTAATTTTGCTGCATGCTTTTTAATCTTATGTAATCAGAATTGTTCATGTAGTTTGTTGTCCTTCTCTGTCTCTCATTTGGTCAATAACTCTTTCCCTTTTCAGACTTGTAAAAGATGACTCTTTCCCTTTTCTTCTATATTCATGATGTCTCCTTTTATATTTAGGTTATATATCCATTTAAAGTTTACAATAACATTGTAGTATATGCTGTGAGATGCTGTGTCAAATCAAATTTTTGCCAGATTGCTTTTTCAGTTTTCCCAGCAGTTTTTGTTCACATGTTCTTTAAAATTTTTTTTCAGATTCTTTACTTTAATATTTAAATTAATAGGAGTTACCAAACAGTGTACTTCATTTACTTCTAGATCTTGTGTTACTTATCTGTCACACTGATGTATTTTTAACCATTACCAAATAGTTTTGAAAATCAATACTTTGTAGCATAACTTGAGATCTAGTACTAGCCAGCCCCCTCTGCCTTTTCATGGTTTTTTCCCATTATTTACCTCAATATCCTTCATATTCTGTACCTCTAAATTAATTACTTTTATTTTTTTAGTTCTATAAAATAACCCTTTGGTAGCTGGATTGTTATGACATTGATTAAATAAATTAATTTAAATAGTATTGTCGTTTTTATTATATTGCCATGACCAAAACATGTACAAATTTATTACATACTGACTTATTTAGTCCTGTTTTTATTTCTGTACTGCGTTTTGAGGTTTTATTAATATAATTCCCATGTTTCTTGGTAGTTAGACTTCCAGATATTTTACATATTCTGTAGTAATTTTGAATGGAATTTCTCTTTTTATTGCTTCCTGCTGGATTTTATTGATAATATATAAAAAGGCTGATGATATGTGTCCATTTAGTTTATAGTCTGCTACTTGGCTGAAGCTAATTGTTTCAATTAATTTTTAGCTTAAATCTCTAGGGTTCTCTAAGTAGATTACCATAACATCTGCAAAATGTGACATGTTTGTTTCCTTTTTACCTTTGCTCATTTCCTTTATTTCTTTTTCTTGTCTTGCTACAGCTAGAATTTCTAGCACTATATCATATAATACTGGTAATAATAGAAATCCTTGCTATGTGATTGATCTTACTACAAGCCCTCTATAGTTTTTCCATTATGAATAATGCTAGCTCATAATTTTAGATAGATGATATTTATCATAGTGAGGAAAGATCTATTTATTCCTATGTTTTTAATTTTCTAAAAAAAATCAAGTGGGACTATATTTTTTCAAAAGCCATTTCTACATCCAAGAATATAATCATGTTGTTTTTATTATTAATGATTTATTATATTTAGCTTTCCTAATATTAAACTAACCCTGAGTTCCTGATATAAATCAAATTTACTCAAAGAGTTTAATCTTTTAATTATTTTTGTTTAGTCACTTTGCTAATGCTATGAGATATTATAAGTTCTACCCACTATTTTTTCGTTATTATATTCCCTTTAACTCTTTCTTTTCTTCTCTAAAGACTATTAGTTTGTGACCATCAAGAATATTAGAATTTTGAAGGGATATTTGTGTCCTCTCACAATGTTAGAATGTGATTCATTGTTAAGCCTCTTGTAACTGCTTTCTGGATTTCTACTGGTGACCATATTTAAAATTGAGAGCTTATACTCAGCTCTGGGATGTTTATCAGGAAAGTTTGAAAGTCTTCTATTCCATTCAAGTTACATTTTTTTCACCTGTAGCATTATGATCAGTCTTGCCAGGTAAGTTAATTCTTGATTGTAAAACTTCATATTTTGCCTTTCACAATATTGTATCCCAATCTTCTTACAAGGATGGATGTCTTAACAGAAGCAGTATACATTGTCCCCATATATCTCCAGCAAAAATCTGAAATTTGCATCAGTCCAAGTATTGATCAAGAAATCCAATGAAGAATTAAAGTAAATGGCTTTTTGTACACCAAAAGTTGATCAATAGCCCAAAGAAAATAGAAATGGGAGATTCTGGCAAAGACAGCTCTAGAAGAGGTAGCAAGAGTGAAAGAAATTCCAGGGTTGGGGTGGCTAGTTGGCACAGTGAATATTATAATATATTATACATACATACATACATACATACATACATACATACATACATATAATAACACTGGCCCAGGAGTCAGGGGGATCTGAGTTCAAATCCAGTCTCAGACACTTAACACACACACACACACACACACACACACACACACACACACACACACTAGCTGTGTGACCTTGGGCAAGTCACTTAATCCCGATTGTCCTACCTTACCCTCTCCAAAAAAAAAAAAAAAGCAAAAAGAAAAAAATCTAAAAATACAAGAAATTCCAGGGTAAAAAGAAGTCCCCTAAAAGTCAGAACCCTCTAAAATGGGTCAGGAAAGCACATTGGAGATCTTGAAAGCCACCAGAAGTGACAGTAACCAGCACGATAGGGCAGCATTCAGAATTGGACAGCCCAGGTGCTGTGGCTTCAAGTTCCCCATTATTCTGCCACAGAGTACCCTAATAATTCAGTACTGTGACCCTCAAGGGTTCAAAGGTAGGAGTAATATTATCCCCATATGGGAGAGGTCAGTACTGGGACATAAATGAGACTAAACAGGGGAAACATCCCACCTAAAAGCCCAAAAGGATGTGATTCCCTGGTATAAAATCCTATTTCAAGAAGTAAAGCTGGAGAAGTAAGTCAAAGAACAAATTGCCTAGAGGTTTTAAAAAAAAATACTATAGATCTAGACATGCTCCCAAACTTAGATTAATAGGAGGTAATACTGTAGACACTCAAAGGGGAAAAATGGATTCTCCATGAATCATATGAATACCTAGAAGAAGTGAAACATAACATAAAAAGAAAATGAAATAAGTCCCCAAGAAGACCATTGGATAGAGAATAAGGTACTTAGAAGAGAAAGAAGTAAACTTTACCCAGTATTGGACTTGCTACAAAGTACAGTAGACCAAAGAAAAATAAATGACATCATGAAACAGCAAGATGTCCTAGAGCAAAATCAAAAGACTGAAAAATGTCATATATATGATATTTTAAAAATGAACTAAATTGGAAAGCAGGTCAAGGGTAGAACATTCAAGAATCATTGGACTCCCTGAAAACTGTAACAGAAAAAGTCTATAAATTATATTTCAAGAAATCATAAATGAAAACTTCCTATTAGAAACAGACTATTAAGTGAAAAGAATCCATCAATCATTTCCTGAAAGAAACTCTAAAAGAAAAAGTCCTAGGAATATTATATACAAATCCAGAGCTTTCACATCAAGGGAAAAAAATATTGCAAGCATCCAGAAAGAGGATTAAAGTGCCAGGAGATCTAAACCCGAAGTGTCTGTGCTCTGAGCACTGGAAGGCTCAGAGTTATTTTTATATGTACCTTATCAAAGTTTTGAAAATGGTTGTTCCTAGTCTAGACACTCTGTTGCTTTCTCTCTGTTCATCTGAACTCATTCTGGCCGTACCTTATCAGAGGTTTAAAAATGGTTGTCCCTAGTCTAGACATTCTGCTGCTTCCTCTCTGATTCATCTGAACTCATTCTGGCTGCCCCAAAGGGATACCTTTTCTACGGCTCATGGATATTGATTATATTTTTGTGCATTCCTGGGCAAGAGGAAGGAACTTATTGATATTTATCTTTGGATTTCTTGATCAATATTCTCTCTTGTGTTTTCTTTCAGATCATTGCAGGTATATAAGTGATATATCTAAGCTCCTCTATGATGGTTCGTTCTTCCATCTTGTCTAGAAATAGGAGGAACTTGTTGCTTTTCTTTCTAATCAGGAAGTCTGAGTTTAGGAGGAGGAGATTGAAATCATGAGAGTTTCTCAGGAAATAGACATCTGCTCAAACTGTTCGCCTATTGGGAAGTCATTGGAGATTTTCAAACAAAAGCTGTATGTTCTCTTGCTTAGAATATTGTAGACTAAGAATGCATTCTTAGTCAGGTGTGTGGGTTGGTCATAAAGACGTCTGAGATTCTGTCAAATATAGATATTATTCCATAGAATCCATAGAATCTTGGAGTTGAAGAGATGGTAGCTATCATCGGATTGAATCTCCTACCTTATATAGGAATTAATTCTACAACAATCCTAAGAGATGGTCATCTAGAAAGACACTGATTGAACTCATCTAGTGATAGACAGCTCAGTCTCAGGCAAGGAAGATTATTGTTTTGTCTTTGTACTCCTAGTGCCTAGCATATAGTTTGTGTTTAATGAATATTTGTTAAATTGGAAATTCAGACACATTACATTGCCTGAAGGAAACTTTTAAATTGGACCTGGGAATTTTTTGCTTGTTTGTTTACTTTTTAATGTAAATAGTATTTTATTTTTTCCAATTACACGTAAGGATGATTTTCAACATCCATTTTTTAATAAGATTTTGAGTTCCAAATTTTGCTTCCTCCACCCCTCTCCTTCCCCTTCCCCAAGATGGCAGGCAATCTGATATAGCTTGTACATGTGCAATCATGTATAATATATTCCCATATTAGTCATGTTGTGAAAGAAGAAACAGAACAAAAGAAAACAAACAAACAAACAAAAACAAATAAAGTGAAAATAGCATGCTTTGATTTCCATTCAGACTTCATCAGTTCTTTCTCTAGATGTAGATATCATTTTGTGAATATTCTTTATATATATATATATATATATGCTCACACCCATATGTGCATGCTGATAACTGCATTTAAAGATGGTTTGCTTTGCAATCTTATTTATCTTATGTTATATATTTAATTGTTCTGAGAATGGGTTCATAGGCTTCACCAGACTTTCCAAACTGTCCATGGTGCAGGAAAGGTTAAGAATTCTGACTCTAGGTAGTATAGGGCAATGGAAAGAATACTGGAATGGAATTCAGGAGTTCTGTATTCCAGATTTAACTTTATGACTAATTAATCATATGAATTTCCCAAGTTGCTATACATCTCTGCACCCCCAACTTCTTCACCCACAAAATGAGGGGCGTGGACTAGACAATTTCTACAATTCCTTCTCTGATTCTATGGATACAATCTAAACTCCAGGTTGACACAGACCTAGAATTAATTACAGGACCAGTTGTAGGACCCTGATATATGATTGCTCCATAGTTACTCCTAATGGCAAGGTATTGAAATCAAATGTAACAGATTTTTTCACTTGGCACTTCCCAAGAAGAAGGAATAAAAAACATCCTAATCACTTTTTGATCAAATTACCATTACATAGAGCTTTCTTCCAAAATACCAGTCCCCCTTTGACTCCAACTCTCCATAGGACCAGCATGTTAATAATGATAATACATTCATTCATATTGTATATTCTTCCCCCCACCTCCCCCGCACTGCCCCTGTCACCTTAAGATTAGATGTTTATTTTTCTTCCTCACCATGGAGAGTAAACCTTGAACAGGGTCTTTCAGAGATCACAAGTCTTTTACAATGTGATGATAATAAGAAAAATCGCTGACAGTTATATAGGGCTTTATGATTACAAAGCACTTTACATGCATTCTCACATTTCATTCTCAGGAGGCAGCCATGGCATAGTGAAAACTGTGTTCCAAAAGCAGATGAGAATCAAAAAGCCTGTATTCTAGGCAGAGGTCTACTGCTAGTTAGCTGTGTTGTCCTGGACAAGTCATTTAACTTATTTAGTCCTTAGTTCCCAACCTAAATACACCAGCAGTATTCAGTCCTAATTGTAGTACCCATGCTTATTGGTGGCAGTCATTATCAAAGGAGCTGGTGACCCCCAGGGTAGATGCTGTTTAAACATTTAGTAGCCATATTATCTGTGCAGCAGAGATCATGGCTAAGACCAGAAACTAAGTCAAGGGGTATTAACCAGGGATCCATAAACTTTTTAAAAAAAATTCAATGTAATTGAATTTTAAAATTTATAATTCAATATAATTGAACTATATATACATATAACTATATATGTTGAATTACATTTCAATATAATTGGTTTCTTCAGTAATCCTGTATATTTTATTTTATATATTTAATTAAAACTTTATTCTCAGAGGGAGTCCAGAAACATTACCAGACTGCCAAAGGGGCCAACAACATAAAATTGGGTTAGAACTCGTCTTTTAGATGGAGATTTCACGCTGAAGAAGACTGTCCTAACAGAACAAAACCTAGTGAAGGGGAGATATTATAAAAATTCTGGGAAATTCTGAAGAGAAACCAATGATCAGAATTCATCATTGCCTTTGTCTGGCAGTTATTCCCAAACTAGTAGACTGGGAAGCAGAGAAATCAAAATTCTTGCATTCAAATCCTTGCTCTGCACTTAGTACCTATGTAATCTTGGACAAGTAATTTAATCTCTCTAGGACTCAGTTCCTTACTCTCTGAAAATGATTAGGTAGGTGTAGAAGTTTTCTAAGGTCTCATCCAGTTATAAGTTTATGGTCCTATGAACCTAAAAGTCAGCTAACTTCCAAACCATAGTGTAAAGGGCTACCAACTCCCATCTTGACCAGAGGTAAAAAAGGAAAAACAAAGGGGAGGGAGATGGGCTGTATCCTATCTGTTAACTCTCTGTTTTTCAATCTAATCTTCCACATAAAACGTTGAGAGGGATATAAGTTAAAAGGGACCTTAGTTTAGCTCTCTCAATTTACAGATGAGGAAACTAAGCCCCAGAGAAGGGGATGTGAGTAACCTGAAGTCACACAACTGGCCTCTCTTGTTTCAGAAAGATAGGCCTGGACAAGGAGGCATAGTTTGCTCTGGGCTGCTATGGTGGAGACTTTTTTTTTTACTTAGTCCCCAGCCTAAATCATAGCCCTGGACCTGATTTCTAAACCTTCATCTTGGTTTATATTTTCTTTTGTGCCCTTTATGCCACTTGGATATGAGAAATACCCCCAAACAGTTTCTGGGTTCTGTCCAGAAAGAGACAGATCTGTCTGATTTGGACAATGTTGGACATTTTAACAGGAACACCTGTCAGAGCACTCCGGGTAAGGATTTAGAGCATGGAAGAGGGCATGAAAGGCAGCTTTCTGCATTCATCCTAGCACCAGGGGTTAATAGAAGGAAAATATTGATGTTTTATTGAATTACACCTATAGGTCAGATCATGTAACATGTCCATGATCTAAACAATGATTTTGTGCGGGTGGAATGCACAGCTGAGACAGATGAGATAAACTTTCCCCTGGAATCTCTCCCCAAGCCTTGTTAAATTGCTTCCTTTATTTAATTACAAATTAATTGAAAACACTCCCACTCCAATAAAACAATACTTAGCCCCCGATTTGTTGATAATAGTCTAATCCCCTTGTAAGAGTCTCATAGACAGTCTAACATGATTATGTCATCAATTTTACACTCACAAGACCCAGGGAAACAGGGCTGCCTGAGGTTCAGTAAAATAATCCTAGGAAGAGGTGACATTGAGGAGAACCAAGGAAAAATGAGCGAACTTTGAAAATGACAGACCTAGGGAGACGACTTCTCATAGATAGATCCTCTTCAAAAGTCATAGCACTGGACGGAAGAATCAGCATATTTGGGATATAAAGAGATCCTAGAGTTTTGAATAAATTCAGTCCAATTTGATGTGATTCAGTTCCACTCAGTTTAATAAAACAAACATTTATTAAGTATCTGTTCTAGGCAAAGTCTTCTCAAAGTATCATTCTCATGCCTTGGAAGAACATGAAGGTAAACTTGAGTTTTTGAAGGCCAGGAAGGCCATGGCATTGAAAGCTCAATGCCACAAAAGACCTAATTTTTTAATAACAGTATTTTCCAAGTCATGCAGCTAGGTCTGGACCTGAAGTCAACAAGATCTGAGTTCAAATTTGGATGCAGATACTTATTTAATACTTATATTTAACCAGCACTTTAAGTTTGTGAAACACTTTACAAATATTTTCTCATTTGTTCCTCACATTGATTTTGGGAGGGAGGTGCTATTATTGTCCCCATTTTACGGATGAGAAAATTGAGGCAGACAGAAGTTAAGTGGCTTGCTGAGGGTCACTCAGTGCTCTGAACAACTCTCTAAAATTCAAGTGACAGAGAACGTGCTAAATTGCCTTAGTAGAAGAATCGTCTCATTTAGGAATTTTCAACACCAATGAAATCACAAACTTAGTCCCAATCCCTTGTAATATATACCTTGTAAATTACTTATTTGTTTACATGTCAGGTGTATTATCCTAGTAGAATGGAAATTCCTTCAGTTCAGGAACTACTTGTTTTCTTCTCTGTATCCCAAGTGTCTGTCACAGCGCCTCGTATGGAATAGGTGATCAGTAACGTTTAATGAATTTAGTTAAAAATAAAATACTAATCATCTTAAAACCCATCATAGTTTATAATTTCATCAATTGGTAATAACATCCTTAGTCAAGAAAAGTAACATAATGTGCTTACAATTCAGTATAGATTTATTGACTTTATTTAAAGAGTGACAATAAAGGGTAAGAAGGAGAGGAGTAGATGGGAGACACTCATGCTGTTCTTCTCAAAGAATCGTCTTCCATTGGAGAAAGGAAAACACCACCCAAAGGGGAGGAATCATTTTAAAGAAACAACTGGGATCCAAGAACTGACAGCAGACAGAACAATTCACCAGAATGGGAGACATGGAGACTATGACAATAGAAGAGATAATCATACTTGAAGTGTATTACTCTGTCTGTATTATACTAGGAAGAATAATAAAATACCCTAAATTCTTCTCTGCTGATGTTCAGGGGGGAAATTTTATATAGGAACTTTGTTTCTGCAATTTTTAAAAGGAAAAAAGTTAGCATTAAATGACATCCACAAAGCAATTTGAGTGTATGCCTTTGATACCAAGTCAGCATAAAGAGTGCTTTTATTTTCAGGGGTTCAGAATTACAGAATCTTGGCATTGGAAGGGGCCTCAGAGGTGTATGATAAAACCTTTACTTGCATAAAAATTCATTTTAATTCAACATCCTTTAAGTTCCCTCTATATATAAGGCACTTTACTAGGTGTTGAGGATACAAAGGCAAAATAGCCTTTACATGTAAGTAAGTTTATTGCTGATTGAAACAAAATAGCTTCTACCCTTCAAGGAGTTTATGTTTTATGGGAAGAGGGGAATATAATCTATATAAATATGCATTAATATAGAGTATGTGCAAAATTATGGCTTTAAGGAGAGAAGACAATGAGGGGACTGAGGAAAGTCTCCATATAATGTAATGGATAGCACCTGAGCTGAACTTGGAAAAGAACTAGGTATTCTGTAAGACAGAAATGAAGAAGGGAGAACAGCCCAGGCACTTGGGATAGTCTGTGAAAAGACAGAGATAACACTCCATTGATACTTAAATCACTGCTTCTCTTTTCTAC
This sequence comes from Gymnobelideus leadbeateri, assembly GCA_011680675.1. Taxonomy (NCBI): domain Eukaryota; kingdom Metazoa; phylum Chordata; class Mammalia; order Diprotodontia; family Petauridae; genus Gymnobelideus; species Gymnobelideus leadbeateri. The sequence goes on along the minus strand of WOXC01008723.1, from coordinate 71,561 downwards.
TGGAAAAAAATGCAAGTTACCTTCAAAGACTGATGCACAAATTCTGAATTTGTTTTTGGGTTGACTCAGCCCAACAGCTCAGCCCAACAGCACTATTATCCTTAACCATGGAATCATACTTATTTGTTATCTGAACTTTTTGAAATCCATTTCTTTCTTTTTTAGAGGAAGCTTTCTATTTCTATTTTTAAATGTTTTATTTCTCCCCACAATTATATGTAAAAACCAATCTTTAACATTTTTTAAAGTTTTGAGTTCCAAATTCTATCCCTTCCCCTTCCTCTCCATGAGACAGTAAGCAATCTGAAAAAGCAATCATGTAGAACCTATTTTCGTATTAGTCATTTTGTGTATGAAGACTTGAATGAAAGGAAAGGAGGAAGTAAAAAAGAAAAAAGGAAAAAAGAAGGAAGGAAGGAAGGAATTGAATATGTTCTAGTCTGTTTTCAGACACCATCAGTTCTTTCTCTGGAGGTAGATAGCGTTTTCATCATGAGTCTTTTGGGATTGTCTTGGATCACTGCTGAGAATAGCTTAGTCATTCAGAGTTGTTCATCCACACAATATTAGATTTACTGTATATGATATTCTGGTTCTGCTCATTTCACTCTGCATCAGTTCATGTAAATCCAGGTTTTTCTGAAATCATTCTGCTTGTCATGAAATCTCTTTTCTTAAAATCTAGGTAACGTCTGATTGAGTTGACAAAGGACGTGCTTGGTAATTACAATCTCTAAGATGACCCAGTCACTTGTCTCAAAGCTTTTCTTCTTGCTCTCAAGATCTTAGGATCATAGTATTTAGAGCTAGAAGGAAAGGTAGGCATAGTTTAGTACACTTCCTTCATTTTATAATTGGGAAGACTAAAGTTCAATGATTTCAAATGACAAATTCAAGATCACACAGGAAGTAGTTTAGCCAATATTTGAATCCGGGTCCTGTGACTCCAAGTAATCTTTCTACCATACACATCACATTGCCTTTTCTACTATAGGAAGAATATGTTAGTTAGGTATCTTTGTTTCCTGGTTTGTCATGGCCAAACAACTCATTACTTGGTGGCTAACCTACGTGTGGCAAACCTTTATATCCTATTTAGTTGGATCGGTCCTTGGACAGTAGAATCAGTCTGTGGTAGGGGTTGTGCTCAAAGCCTTTTTGGCATGGCAGGACCTAGTTGGGTTTGTGCCTTATTGGCATAACCTTAGAGGATCCATGCCAAAGTCATCTCCATGCCAAAATAAGACACTGGAGTAGAATAGATTTTGTGGAAGATTTACATAAGAATACTGCCCATTCTAGTCTAATGCTGAGATGAAGCCCCTTGTTGTGTTCTAAGAAATGTAAGTGACCAAAAGGGAAATCATTATGATTATTTATTCAAGATTTTTGAAGCATTTTAAAGCAGAAGCAAAGAATTAATTGTGCCTATACTGCACCTCTCAGTCATGAGGTTAATGCACTCCCTGAGATAATTGTAACAACTTAGGACAGAAATCAAGGAGAGTACCATATCTAAACAAAATTGAAGCTATGTGAAAGGCATGAAAGGTAAGGCATTACCCATTGCTTTCCTGGATAGAAACTTGATAAATGAGTATCACTCTATAAAAGACTAAAACATGTAGACACTGCTGAAGTTGGAGCCACAACAACCAAAGATATAATGCAAACAATGACTTTGTAGGGGTGAAGGTGAAGTAAACTTTCTAAAATTTAAAACATGCCCAGGTCAGATTTAGCAATCTGACTGGATGAATATTTTGCTGAAGGTAATATAGACCAGAGAAGTGACCCAGAGCATGCTCTTGGCAAGATGGGATAATGGCAAGTGCATTGGATCTGAAGTCAGTAATAGCAGGATGCAAATGCCATCTCAGTAACTTATTAAGTGGGTGATGTTGGACATAGGGGAGACTGGGTGGCACAGCAGATAGAGCGCCAGGCCTGGAGTTGGGAAGACTCATCTTCATGAATCCAAATCTGACCTCAGACACTTGTTAGCTGTGTGACCCTGGGCAAGTCACTTAACCCTGTTTGCCTCAGTTTCCTCATCTGTAAAAAATGAGCTGGAGATGGAAATGGCAAACCACTTCAATATCTTTGCTAAAAAACCCCTGGAAATTGGGTCATGAAGAGTCAAATATGACTGAAACAACTTAACAACAATGATGTTGGGCATGTCACTAAACCTCTACAGACCTCACTTTCCATATCTGGATTTATATGGATATTGGATTATATTATATGAATATATAATTGTATGCATAATGGATTTAGACATGATGAGCTCTAAGGTTTAACTCTAAATCTAAGATCCTATGTTATAGCTGTTATGAGGAGGAAGGTAAAGGGTGTGCTCAATTACACATACTTTTGCTGATAAACTTATTCAATTAAATATAGAAAGATATCATGATATGGCAGAAAGTTATAGATTTAGAGTTGAGACCTAAGTTCAAGTGTGAGCTGCTAGTTAATATCCTGTGTGACTTGGGCCACATCCCCTCACCCTTCCTGTCCTCATTTTCCTTATCTGTAAAAAATAGCAGAACTGGGCATACATGATCAATTTTTGCTTTGTTAACACTTTTATTATTTCAGAATGGATACAGAAACTGTGAGGAAAACTGTATTCCAGACTGAATCTCTTTAAAGCTATTAAATTTTTAATTAAATATATTATATTATATTATATTGTATTACATTACATTATATTATATCATATCATATCATGTCATATATTGTTATGTTATGTTACATTATGTTATATAATCTTATGTTCATATCATATCACATCACATAAATCATATCATATCATATTATAATTTTAAATTAAAACAATTAAATAAAATTTTATTTATGTATTTTGCCATTCAAGCATTTTTCAGTTGTGTCTGACTCTTCATGACCTCTTTGGGGGTTTTCTTGGCAAAAATATTGAAGTGGTTTGCCATTTTCTTCTCCAGTTCATTTTGCAGATGAAGAAACTGAGGCAAACAGGGTTAAGTGACTTGCCCAGGGTAAGTGCCCTTGAGCTAGTAAGTACCTGAGGCCAGATTTGAGCCTTCCTGACACCAGGTCCAGCACTCTATGCACTGTGCTATCTAATCACTCCTGTTTTTCACATCCCAAAATATCTTTTATCATTCTTCACAGAGAGTCATCTCTGATAACAAAATCAGGATGAAGAATTAGAAAAATTGATCAATACATAGGAAAAAACCTAAAAATATATGCAATATCCAACATGCATGGACCTCCCATGTCTGAAGGAAGAATGTCATGCTTGTTCTTTATAATTTTGCAGCAGTTACTTTTTATTGTTTTTGTGATTTTTTCTGTTTACTTTGTTGTAGTTAATATGCATATTATTTTATTGGCTCTGCTTACTTAACTCCAAATTGGATCACATAACTTTTCCCTGCTTCTTTGTATTCATTGTTTCTTGTAGCATAGTAACATTCCATTAAATTTCTGTACCACTATTTGTTTAGCCATTACCCAATGAATGGGCATCTGCTTTCCTCCAATTCTTTGCTATCATAAAAAGCACTGTCATAAGTATTTTTGGGTAGATGGAGAGTTTCTTCTTATCATTGAGCTTCTTGAGGTATAAGCCTGGTAGTGGGATCTTTGGATCCAAAGGAATAGACAGTTTAGTCACTTTATTTACATACTTACAAATTGCTTTATAAAATGGTTGTATTGATTCATAACTCCTCCAACAATGCCATAGTGAGCCTATCTTTCCACAATCTCTCCACCATTGACTGCTCCCATCTTTTGTCATAGTTTTTACAATTTGCTGGGTGCCAACAAAGGAAAAATGTTTGTGAAGGGAAATTGATGAGAATCATGAGAGAGAATGAGGAATTATATTCAAAGGAACCTTTTAGATTATCTGATTTTAATATTTAATTTTAAAAAATATTTCACTTGATAGAGAAGGAAAATAATGACAAGGGAAGTTAAATATCTTGCCCAAAGTCATATAGATAGCAAGTAACAGAACCTGGGTTTAGATATAGAATTTCATTAGGTCTAAAACCTAACTTGCAAATTGGTGCCCTTACCACTATAACATTCTGTCAGTGCCTAATGGCACTTGCTTAGTGTTCCCTACCTTGGCATGGTGATTACTATTGACTATAGGTCAGCAAGTATTAAGTTCAAAGTAAAGACAAATATCATCTCATGATCATGATCATGATTTTGAAAGATTTTGGGTACATTAAAGCTTCATATAAATGCTAATTATTTTTTATTATCATTGTAGATATTATTATCCTTATTCTTATTAGAGGAAAGCAACTGCAATAGTGATGTGGCTGGAAACCATGATATTTGAGAATCAGTTGAAAGTGCTCATGATACTTAGAAGAAAAACATGGGCAGAGGTAGAGGGAAGACAATGACTGTCTTCAAGTATTTGAAGGTCTGTCATGAGGAAGAAGGATTAAATTTATTCTGCTTTGACCCATAGGACAGAAGTAGGAGGAAGGTAGGGAAACTGAAGTGGGGTAGATCTTAGTTTGATTTAAGGGGGAACCAATTTCCTAATACTTAGAACTGTGCAAAAATGGGATATGTTGCCTTCTGTGGGTGGTGACTTCTCCTTCACTGAAGATATTCAAAACTGACTGCTTGTTGGGAATGTTATAGAGTTCTTGTTTAGGTTTAGGATGGGCTAGGTGACTTTTGAGGTTCCTGACAATCTGAACCTTCTGAGAGAATCTAGTGATTTGGAAAGGGAATAAGTTTTTTGAGTAAATTAGGTTCATAATTCAAGCTAAGGCTAAATGACTTGATAAGAGTAATAGATATGATTCCTGTCCTAAGTAATGAGCTAGTCTAGATTTGCCACACTCCAATAAAACCACCTCAGCAGACTGGCTAAACCAGATTGAGGACAACTGAATGGCCTCAAATCAGTTGGTGAGTTTGGGGGATGTCTACCCCAAGCAAGTGAAGATTTCCCTTGGGGGAATGGGCAGGTGAGAACAATTTGTTCCAATGTCCATGAAGGCAGTTGAAGCAGGCACTGTGGAGGGCCAGAAATCAAAGACACCAAGGTCATCCAGTGCATCCTAGGCCATTGCTGGTTGTCTTGACTTTTGTCCTGCCACTGGACTTTGATGGCTTAGGAAGAAAGTGAGAATGATGACTTTGTTCAATTCTGCCTTTTCAAAATCCAGTTCAGGAATGAGTCAAGACATCATCCCATGATGCTATTGGTCCTTTTCAAAAATGAAAAACCAACACTAACCATCTTAGGTGATGAGTTAGCCTTCTTCTTTTATTTTACACAGCTGAGCATCTGCCCCCCACCCCCAGCTCAATCTCACCCCAGGCTTTGGGAATTCAAAGTTCTGTGGCTGAGGTCTCCACAATCCTGGCAAGGAGGGAAAGTGATCTGGTTATGATGAATTTCTTTTCAGCACACAGTTCCTTGAATATTTCGAGTGAGGAAGGAGCTCAAAGTTTTAGTACACCACACTGATTTTCAAAAAAAGGATGGGTTTATAGGAGGGATAGGGAGTAGAGTACACCTTTGCTGAAAAAAATGGAGAGTGACTTCCTCTCCTCCCCCCACCCCTAAGTTGTTCCGAGCTTATTATTTGAAGTTTTATATGAAAAGGGTAGCTACTGGGGATACAAAGACAGAAAAAGAAAAGAAAAGAAAAATCTTTAAGCTAAGTATCTGAAAGAACCATGGGATGTTAGAGATAGAGATTTTCGAAATTATCTAATCAAGAGCTTGCCTCAGGAAGACCTGTGTTCAAGTCCCATGCCCAACACATACTGGCTGTGTGATTCTAGGATACTCACCACAATTATGGCTCTAACTTTGAGGAAAGTTTCATATCTGCACTGGGAGACACGATTTCCTTGCTGAGAAGCTCCTTTCATCATTGAAAACACTTCCCCACAGCTGCCTGTTTTAGTTATTTTTAAAGGCACATGAGAATGATATCTCATATTCTACAGTTCTCTCAAATTTATCATAATATACATTTCTTCATACCCACTGCCACTTATCCTTGAAGATTTTTTTATTGACTTTGATTTGGACCTGAAAAAAGTTACCTTTTAAAAATCAGAGCCATCTATCAATCTCACTCAGGTGGGAAGCCAAAAGTGGGGCTGGCTGCCTTAGATACAGGACATTTGGAACCTGTGGTGAGGCTGGGGAGATTTAGATATACTGGACTTGACAGATTCCTCCCACAGGATACAAGAAACTGGCAGAAGAAATCTCAGAGACAGCAGTGATTAGAGAACTGTGTTGGCAAGGAGAATCAGGACAGGCACAGTATAGAAGGTGGTTTGGGGGCCAAATCTTGAAATGAAGAATTCTGTTAAGTAGAGTTGAGGAGAAAATACATTCCAGGCACAGGTGATGATTAGTGTAAAGGCAAGACATTGGACAGAAATGAAATGGTGTGTGTGTGTGTGTGTGTGTGTGTGTGTGTGTGTGTGTGTGTATCAGACAGAAGGTCAGTCTGTTTGGTTTATCCAATGTGGGAAGGGTAATGGTATATAATGAAGCTGAAAAGATACATTGGAACCACCTTGTAAAGAGTTTTAAAAGCCAAACAGAAAAGTTTATGTTTGATTCTAGAGGCAATAAGGAAACACTGGAGTTTTTAGAGTAGGGACTAATATGGTCAGATGTTATTGTTCATCCTTCATTTCAGAAAAGGACCAATGGCATCTTGGGATGATGTCTTGATTTGCATGTGAATTGTATTTTAGGTGAGGCAAAGTTTCACAAAGACATCAGCCTCAGTCACTCTTCCAAAACCATCAAAGTCCAGTTTCAGGACAAAAGTCAAGATGACCTTGGCATCTTTGATGTCTTCATGACCATTGGAACAAATTGTTCTCATCTGTCCCTTCCACTGGGAAAAACCTTCACATGTTTGGGGTAAACATCCCCCTAATTCACAGATTGGTTTGAGACTTGTTGGTTACTCTCAGCTAGGTTTTCCTATTTGCTGAGACAGTTTTTCTGGGCTGTGGCCACTGCATAGTTACAAATGTTCAGTAAGCAGTTAGTAATCTGAGAAGACAGCTCAGGAGAGAGATTCAGGCTGAATATATTACTCTGGGGCTGTTTGCCCATGCCTACCAGCCACCCTAGTTGTTTCTATTTCACTTGGGTAAAAAGTTCTCAATTTAACCGTCCTATTTGAGTGTTGTTCAATTATTTCAGTCCTGTCTAACTCTTTGTGGCCCCATTTGGGATTTTCTTGACAAAGATTCTGAAGTTGTTTGCCATTTCCTTCTCCAGCTTATTTTACAGGTGAAGAAACTGAGGTAAACAGGTTTAAGTGACTTGCCCAGGGTCACATAGCTAGTATCTGAGACCAGATCTGATCTCAGGGAGATGAGTCTTCCTGATTCCAGTCTTGGTACTCTATGCATTATGTCGCTACCTATCTGCCCTGTTTGAGTAGTACATGAAATGTAAGTCAATTATGATCATGATGAATATAGACTCAAAGAATATAGAACAGAAAGGGAGCATTAAATGTTATTTAGTCCACAGCCTTCATTTTACTGGAAAACTTAGAGTCAGAGACAGGAAGTAATTTTGTACAGTGTCTCACAGGTAGTCAGATAGTTGAACTCCAAACCTTTGACTCCAACAACAGAACTTTCCCCCTCTACTTCTTCTTTTAATGGACTGTGAAGCTGCTGTTGGAGGTAAAAATGTTAACTAAGTTCATGTTAATAAGTGTGAACGGTGCTTTCTCCTTTGAGTGTGTGGCCCAGGGCCAGGAGGGCTGCAGCAGCTTCTGGTCAGTGTTCCTATGTCATCCTCGGTTCAGCTCTAACCAGGTGGCATTGCTAGCCTCACACTATTTTTAATCATGGATCAGTTATCCCTGACTGTGCGGTAACAGGAATTAACAAAGTGCACCCATTGGCATCTTGAGGGGACCAGAGCAAGAACCAAAACAGTCATGGGTTGTTCAGAATGGGATTAGTAGGTTTCACACCTATAATCTCTTTTTGTTTTATAAAAATGATGACAAGAAGGAAAGAAGTACTGAAAATCTGAGTAAAGCCCTTGGTGGAATGCCAGCATTCAGGTCATTCAGATTGACCATGTTCTTTCAATAATAATGATTAAATTGATAATAAAAATGATTTCCACCCCCCCCCCCCTGCCCAGGGATTGTGAGTGGGGAGGGGGTGGTGGTATGGACCTATGATTACATCAGTGTAGGGAAATTCCAGAATGGAAATTTCCTCTATCAATGGCTGTTGACAACTGTTTTTCAACTTAGTTGCCTAAGGTACAGAGAAATTAGGTGACTTACCCATTGTCAAACAGCTAGTTTACATCAAAAGCAGACTTTGAATCCACTTTTGCAAAGACCAGCCTCTTAACTACTATGCCATTTGACCTCTTAATTGTGATAGTACTAGTGATAACTTATGGTTCTATAGCACTTTAAACTTTAGTGAGCACTTTAACCACAGAGCTGTAGAATAGAGAGTAGAAGGCTTTATTACTGCCATTTTACAGATGAGAAGGCTGAGATCTTAGGTTAAAATGGTTTACTTATGGTTTCATGGGTGTGTCTAGAAAGTGGTAAAGCCAGAACTTAAAGCCATGTTTCCAAGCGCTAAATCCAGCCTTTTTATTTTTCCCATTTCATGGTCACAGTACCATTGAAACCATCTTGGTCACTGGAAGTCTCTGATGAAGGCAGTTAAGGCAAGAGGAGATTTGCGAGATACTTCCCATGATTATATCAGCAAGTCCTTGCTAGCTAAGTATAAAACATGCAAGCAGGTAGAATAAAAAATACCGAAGCTTTGGGGATTCAAATCCAGTCAGAGAAATAGTCAAATCCCAAACACACCCTTAATTTTGCCTTCCTCATCTGATATTTCATTTCTGTCTCTGAAACCTTGACTAAATCACCAGCTTTCTATTTGTCTCAGTCCCTTGGATCACAGAATTTTGCTGAAATCCTGCTCTTCCTCTGTATCCAAGGATTTGCTTGTCACTAACCATTGTCAACTCTGCAATGGGTGGAATGGTAGTTTTCACTTAAGAGCACACCAGATTATTTTTTTATCCTAGAGGCACTCGAAGCACATTTTCTGTAGAGGAACTTGGGATGGTCCACTGGTGGAATGCTTCTACCCGTCTACTTCTGGAGTGCTCAAAGCCCATCACTCCTGAGGAAGTCAATTTCATGATGCCCCATGCCAGCTGTGAGTGGCTGTACCCAGCTGAGCAATCCACTGTCGTAATCATATCATGTTCTGAAATTTCAGCTTTGATCACTCTGATCTTTTTTCCCCCTTGACCTGAGATGAATGCAAGGAATGATCTTAAAACGACCCTGTTGTTTTCAAAATCCAGCACCATGTTTGACTTGGCGATCTCCAGTGGCAGTGAATTACACCGGCTGACTTGGCTTTGCTTCATGTTTTTATTTTGGGTCTATTTGACTCATCAAGTGACCCCTTGTTCCTGTGTCAGGGAGGTAAAAATAGGGCATCCAACTCCTCACCTGAGTCTTTGCCAACTCAGCTGTCTGCCTACAGACAGACTCCCCTGCCTAGGGCTGAAACATCTGCCTTTGATTACATTAATCTCATATTCTCTTGAGATTGTATGGTCAATACATTACTAGCATAAAACAGGGAGACAAAGACTAATATTTTAGTTCAAGTTCCTTCTTAATGACCTTAACCAAGGCATCACACTTCTTAGATCAGGGTTTTACAATCAATGGATTAGAAGCTATCAACAGGTTTTATTCAGTTTGATTAATTTCCATTTAATTCAATAACCTTTGGCAAATCACATAATGACTTCAGCCTTCAGTTTCCTCCTTTGTAAAAATGGAAAGGGTGGACCAGATCAGGGGTTCTTAATCTTATTTGTGTCATGAATCCATTGGGTTTTCTGGTGAAGCTCATGTATTTTTTCTCACAATAACCTGTTTACATGCATTAAATAAAATGCCTAGGATTTTTTCTTTTTTTTAAATAACATTTTATTTTCCCCCAATTACACATAAAAATATTTTTAACATTTTTTAAAGTTTTGAGTTCCAAATTCTATCCCTTCTTCCCTTCCTTTTTCTTTTCCTCCTCCCTAAGATGATAAGCAATCTGATGTAAGTTGTATATGTGCAATCAGCTACATAGGATTATAAAGGAAATCAATTCTATTGAAATACTATTATGAAAATAGTCATAAAAGGCAAGCTCACAGACCACATATTAAGAACCCCTGAACTAAATAATTTCTAAAGACCTTTCTGCTCCAAATCTTATGATCATCATTAGCTAATTTAATTTTATCCTATTTAGTCCTATAAACTTTTTGGAATGCCTATTAGTCTCCACCCTCAAGGACTTCATAGTATACTATAGGGAAACAGTACAAATAGAGTATAGGAATGTAAAAGACAAATCCAATATCTGACCTAAAATCATTCAAAAAGGAATATATTACTGTTGGATGGGAGCAAGGGTAGGGTGGGTAGCAAATGTGATGATCAGAGATGAGATTGAGGAAGTGATGTTTGGGCTGAGTCTTGAAGACCTCGAAACCTTACCTGGTAAATGTTCCAACTGATTTCTGCATCCATGCTCTTCTATCTATGGGTTGCTGGACATTCTCAGCAGCAAGGGGAAGCTCTTTGGGAGCAGTAAATGCTCTCTCCTCCAAACAAAGACTTTACAGTCAATGCAAATTGTACTCTACTCCATTACTACCATTTGTGGATGGCACCCAAAATATGAGAAGCACTTCCTCACAAAAGGCTAAATCTCCTGTCTTAATAAATTGAGGACGTAACTATATATTGAGTATCTACTATATTCCTGATGCAATGTCAACCAATTGCTATAATACAAGGCATAATGGTAGTTCAGAGGAAGGTCTTAATTGGGTAGAAGGAATAGAGAAAGTGCCTCAAATGCCTAGTCATCTCAGTCATGTCCAGTGGCAAGAAATTAGAAAGAGAAAGGAAAAAGAGAAATATGTGTAGAGAGGCCACTTTACTACCTCCATCACCTCTGAAAGAAATGGAACAAGCTTCTCTTCAGTTCTGACCCAGTTCTGGTGTGTTTTTGTTTTACAAAGCAGGGATAAGGAGAGTCAGCTTGATCTAATAGAGAGCTTGCCTCAAGAAGACCTCTGTTCAAGTTCCACCCCAACACATATTGACTGTGAGATTCTAGGCCACTCTCCATGATTATGGTTCCAAGTTGCAGAAAAGCTTCAGATCTGCATTGAGAGACAAAGTTTCCTTACTAAGAAGTTCCTTTCATCAATAAAAAACCCTTTCCCATACTTGCCAATTATAGTTATTTTTGAAGGCACAAGCAAATGATATCTCCAAATCTATAGTTCTCTCAAATCTCTCAGAGTATACATTTCTCCATATCCACTGCCAGCTATCCTTAGGGAATTTTTATTGACTCAGATTTGAACCCTGGAAAAAGTAACATTTTACAAATAAGAGCCTTCTATCAGTTTCATGTAGGAAACCAAAAGTGGGGCTGCATGCCTTAGATACAAGGCATTTGGAACCTGTAGTGAGGTGGACAGATTTAGATCCACTAGACTTGACAGATTCCTCTCAGAAAGTATAAGAAACTGGCAGACTAGAGACAGCAGTGATTAGAGAACTCAAGAGATTCCATATGACTGGAAAAAGACAGGAACCTTGGTTGATTTCCAGAATGGATTGTAAAAGCCAAAATCCCATAAGACTCAAATGTTTGTGGGAGGAAATGAGCTGTGGATCCTCTTTTGAGGAGGGGTGGGGAACCATTGTTTTTCATAAACAGAAACATCCCAATGATTGGAATACAGTAAAGCTTGGCAAAATGGAGCAGATACAAAATATTGAGATTTGAAGTAAGTCTTCTGGGAGTACTTGGATTACCACTTCCAAAGGACAGGCAAATATAGGCTTCGCTTCTGAAGTGTCACTGTTTAGGGATACTCCTGGCCAACATTCCCAGCCAGGTGTGCCTTGGACTGGACAGAGAACTCAGATACTGACCCAGTAATGACTAGGCAGCCTGGAAGTTTCCATAAATCAGTGTTAAGTCATGTAATCAAATGTGAACTCCACAGAGATGGCATGTTACCATCTCAGGAATCCAGAGCTTTCATTTATCACATTTCCCAGTCTGGTATTTCCTCATGGGCTTTTAAATGTTTGCCTTACCAGTCAAGTAGGTGATCCCTTTGCCCCTCTTCCCCCAACTACTGTTACCTTTGTTTCTTTGTATTCACACACATATGTGTATATACATGCATGTCTGTATATGCATGAAAACATAAACATACTTGCATATGCCTACAAAATTGTCTTTTTTTTTTTTTTTACTGAACCTGTGATTCGTTTTTATAAGGAACTCCTAATGGAGAAACTTCCTTTATCAAGGCAGATCAGCACCTTAGAGAAATCCCTGAACATTGGTCAGTATCTACATCTATATCAATATCTATATCTAATCTGTATCGATGTCTATATATCAATATCCAAGCCCATAGCTATCATGATTAGACCTATATCATTAGACCTATGATGACATCTCAGTTCAGGAAACTCTTTACCAATGGAGGTAAGCACCTTTTGTGCAATGTAGAATCTTGGAGATCTGCTTAGGGTACTGAGAAATTAAGTGACTTAGGGTCACATAGTACGTGTCAGAAGTGACACATTTCTGACTCTATTCACTATATCACACTTCCTCTTTACCTATACTACATTTCTATAGATATAGGTCATAAGTATAAAATTTACTATAATTTTAGAAGAGTATATCTAGATACTTATAAACATATATGTATATACATGGAGATGAATTTCTCAATATATAGTTTTCTTTCAGGAAATTATACATATAAAATATTATGGTCTAAAGATTGCACCAGGAGACTTGGGGAATTTCTCTCTGACTGTCTCTTTCTCTCACTGTTTTTTTAATTCCTTTTTACATCTTTTAAAATATATTTTTATCAAATTTGAATTTTTTAGTCATAAAGGAACATTTCTTTGACTAGTCTTACTGACATACAAGATGGATATTGTCTTAAATCATAGGAGATCTTATGTGAGTTAAGTCTGGATAGTAGAACTGAATTGGACACATCACATTTTACAATCAATCCCTTGAGTCCTGGCTGTTGCTTGTGAGGATAAGAAAGGCATAGGCAGTAGCAAGCTGTTTCAGATGCTATTTAATAAGGTGGGAATAGGTGGAGTAAGACAATAAAGAACAAACCTCTTGCAGTGAGCCCTGCACTTATGGCCATATGGCTTTATTTCTTCTCTTACAATGGGATACCATGTGTTTCAGCATATCGTTTCAGGAGAAATGCTTGATTTGATGCCAAAGACCATGATTTGACATTCCTGCTCTGTTCATTTTTATGTGAATGTGGGCAACTCATTTTAACTTTGTGAGCCTGTGATTTGAACTTTAAGACAAGGGAAATGGATTACATGATACCTTGGGTTCCCTCTAACTCTAATCCAGGACCCATTAATAGGTGCTCATATCTACAGATTGGAAGGGGTCTGCAATGGTTATTTTTCCAATTTCTTTTTTTGAGCAAGGTCATACTACCATGCCTAAAATTTCATAGTATAGTTTCCATGCCTAGAACGTCATACTGAAGTCATATATAAAGACTCCCCCACCTTCCCTTCCCCTAGTAATTTACTAGAATTGAAAGAAACCTTAAAGTTCATCTGGTTTGTGCCACCTCCCCACTTTTAAAAAAATATAGAAACTGAGCTTTAAGAGTATCATAATTGCTCAATGAAACAGAGCTAATTAGTATTTGTAAGGACTCAAATCTAGGTCTTCTGAATCCTCATCTTTTCCTATATCCTATAAAGAGAGCTTATCTCCAAACTGCTTTCTAGAAAGGTTGGATCAATACATAATTCCACCAACAATGCATCAGTGTGCCTATCTTTCTACAACTTCTTCAACATTTATAATGCTTTTCCTCTGTCATTTTTGCCAATGTCCTGGCTGTGAAGTGAAACCTTATAGTCATTTTAATTTGAATTTCTCCTTTGATTAGTGATTTGGAGCATTCTTTCATATGATTGTCAACAGTTGCAATTTTTATTGTAAACTTTATTTCTTTTGTTGGACTACTTCTCTCTTGGGGAATAACTTTGACTCTCATTTATTTGTATAAGTTAACTTTGTATCTTATATATCAGACCATTACCAGAGATGTTTGATAGAAATAATTTTTTCTCAGTTGGCTGTTTCATTCTTATCTTAGTTGTGCTCAGTTCATTTATTAAAAGTCTTTAATTTTGTGTATTTAAAATCATCTCTTTTATCTTTTGTGATCATCTCTTTCTCTTGTTTTGCTAAGAATTATTCTCTTTTCCATATGGGTGAAAAAAGGAAGCTTTTCTAATTCTCATCTAAGATTTTTCATGTTAATATGTAGGTCTTGAATCCATTCTGAGCTTATTGTGTTATATTTTGTAAGATACTAGCAGCTAGGCAATGTAGTGGAGAGAGCACTGGACTTGGAATCAGGAATACCTGAGTTCAAATACTGCCTTAGATATTTATTTATTAGCTGTGTAACTCAGGACTAGTCATTTAACTTCTTACTGACTTAGTTTCTTCATCTGTAAGATGGAGGGAATAAGATCACCCACACCAAAGGTAAATTGATGTGAAGATCAAATGAGCTGACAAATGTAAAACTCTTTACAGACATAAAACCATTATATAATTGCTAGCTATTCTTGATATGCACACCTAAGCCAAATTTCTGTCAAACTGCTTTCCATTTTCCCCAGTAATTTTTAAGTGGAGAGCTTCAACACAAGTAAATTTATTTTGGTTTATTGAAAAATGAATTTTAAAATATTTTTAAAAATTAAAAATTAAAAAAAAAGAAAAAAGAAAAGAAAAAATGAGTTGTTGGTTTCAATTACTTCAACTTCTTCTCTATCTAGTCTGTTCTACTATATTCTCTGGGTAGTATGACTGGTATAGAACCAATTCAGTATTTAGGTGGTAGAATCATTATTTTGATTACATTAATGAAACCCAATCATTTATATTGAATACCCTTCCAGGTCTTTAAATCATTATTTCTTTGGGGAGTAATTATTAATTGTATCTATACATGTGCATTGGTAGATTGACTCCCAGATATTTTATGAATTTTAGAAAAATTAATGGCCTTTCACTTTCCATTATTTCTTTCTGGATTTTGTTATTGCTCTATAGAAACACTGTAGATCTTTGTAAGAATATTTTATATCCAACACATTTACTTGTGCTGGTAAATGCTTAATAACTTGCTATCTGAAAATGCATCATTATTATCATCATCATCATCATCCTCACCATAGCTAACATTTATATCGTGTTTATTATGTGTCAAGCACTGTTCTTTATAGTAATAATCTCATTTGATCCTCACAACAACTCCAGGAGGCAGGTGCTATTATTATCTCCATTTTATAGATGAGGACACTTAGACTGAGGTTAACTGATTTACCCAGGGTCACACAACCAATAAATGTCTATGGTCAAATTTGAATTCATGTTTTCCTGACTCCAGACACGGCACTATTTCTGTAGTTTTAAAACATAGTTTTAAGTCTAATCTGGTTTATTAACCTTTTTATTTATTAACTTTTAAAAACTTTATTAGCTTTTTATTAACCTTTTTCTTCAAAAATTTCTTAAGTCTAAAAAACCAATAAAACAAGAAATTAAACCTTGATTTGTGGCTTTTATAGATTTCCAAGGCATAAATTCTTGGACTAAAAATTTAACAAACAACTCAGAAGCTAATCAGTTAGGTCTAGCACAATCACACCTGCTAGTTTAGGGAAACTGTTATCTCAATTTTTCTGTGCTGTTTTACTAGTCCCCCTCTCCCCTCCTCCCCCCCCCCGCTGAGGAAACCACTATATCAGAGGCAAAAGAGATTATATTATTTCCTCTTTTCCTATCTTTTTTGCCTTCATAATTTCTCCCTTTTCTCATGAGCATTACTATAATTTCTAGAACCATGCCAAATAACAAGGGTCAAAAGACTGTTCAATCATGTTTAACTCTTTATGACCCTATCTGGGGATTTCTTGGCAAAGATACTGGAGTGATTTACTATTTCTTTTTCCAGACCACTTTATAGATGAGGAAACTTAGGCAAACAGGGTTAAGTGACTTTTCCAGAGTGTAATTGTAATGGGAATTTGAAGATCTTCCCTGCCCCTTGATAAGCCTAAGTGAATTTGAAGACCTTCCCCTTCCTCGATTTGAAAATATACCCTGACCCCTACTAGGCTGAATGTAATCACATGGATCCTGTGGTAGGAGGAGTTTGCTGAAGAGTGAGCAGAGTTAACAGGAAGCTGGGAGTAAAAGCAAGCTAGATGGTTAGTGTAATAGTAATGGAATTTAAAGATCCCCCTGTATTGGCTTGGTTTTCGGGTTGAGTGTTAAAACCCAGAGCTTGTGAATCCCACTTGTGGGATGGACTTGTTGATGTAAAAAGGGAGGGCAGATTTGGTGCCATGGATTTAGAGAAGGCCCAAGCAGAGAGAGAGAACTTTTGGGAGCAGCATTGTGGAGGCAGAGAGAGAGAAAGAGAGGATTGCTGAGGGCCAGCTCGAGCTGCCCAGGCTTTTGACAGTTGCCACCCAGAGCTGCCAAGGACTGAGAAGACATGGCTGTGATGCTGGTATTTTGTCTATTTTTGATGTTGTTTTGCCAGATTCGTCCTCTGGTGAAGGACAGTGCTGTTGTTGCAGAGATCCTGGAAGCTTGCTGTTAGTTCAGAAGCCCTGAAGAAGGATTTTCTTGTTGTGTGCTTACAGAAATCCTGGAGGAAGGTCTTACTGATATTTTCAGGGGTTCTGAGACTGTTCTGCAGGCAGAGAGTGAATTGATGAGGACACTGGCAATGTATATTGTGTCTTTGTTAAGCTTTGTCTCCCCAGGAACAGAGATTGTTGAGAACTTGCCTTGGGACAAGATGAAGAAAAGACCTCTCTTTGGGTATTAAATGCTGTGATGATACCTTTACCTTGCTATAACTCAGGGATAGATGGCCTTTGTAGTCTCCACTGCCCCTTTTGAGAAGGTGCTTGGCATTAACTCATGACAATTGTAATTCAGTTGTGATGCAGGGGTGGGAAACTTGCCTTTTTTTGTGCTTTGTGATTGACCAAATGAATATATGTTGTTTATGATTGGAAACTAACCTTAATCTCCATTTAAGAAGAGAGACTTTGTGATTGACTAAATGCATGTGCTGCCCAGGGGTGGAGTAGTACTTGGAAATTATTGACTCACACTTGGTGAATGCTGTATTTTGATTTTCTCTGTTCTGTGAATGTTTTGCCTTAATTTGTCACTGAATAAAATGGAGAGTTACTATGCTGATATTTTGAACCTTGGAAGTTGCCTTTGCTTGGCATTACAGCTGGGAGGAGAGGACACTACTGAGGAAGACAGATAGGCTTGTGAGTAATTATTTATCTTGTGTTGGTTTGTGGGAAGGCTATAGGATGATGTGGCTCTATGCTATATTGTGGTGTATTAACTTCTATGTTGCTATGATGGATTCGGTTTCCTGGTGTTGGAATTCAGTTTTCTGGTATCTGAATAAATGTTTTACTTCTGTCTTCTATATGGAGATTCTGCTATATTTTATGACTGAGCACCATGCAAGTATATTTAAAGGGACCATGGGCACTGTAAATATTGCATTGATGCTACAGAGTCACGTAGCTAGTGAGTGTCTGAGACCAGATTTGAACTCAGGTATTAGCTTTTGTGTCTAATAATCATCATCATCCCACTGCTAACTCACATTAAGTTTGCAATCCACTAAAACCCCCAGATATTTATTGGAACAACCACTATCTAACAATGCCTCTGCTACCTAATACTTTTGATTTTTTTGTATTAAAATGTAAGAATTTGCATTTGTCCTTATCACATTTAATCTTCTTGGATTCATGCCAATGCTTTATTTTTATGGATTTTGTCCCTTCCAACCAATGTATTAACTAAATCATTTATGCCTTTATTGAAGTCACTGATAGGATAGGACAGAGATATGAACATGTGATTACATTGGTACAAGGAATTTCCAAGTCAGGATAATCCATCTACCCATGCAAATCAATACCTCATCTGCAGTTTATAAAACTATAGTTTCAGAAAGTTGCCTAGAGGAGTGAAAAGTGAAGTTAACAAATATTTGTTAAGTGCCTACTATTTTCTAGGCATTCACTATTCTAAGTGCTGGGGATACAAAGAAGAGGCAAAAAAGTTCCTACCCTTAAGGAGCTAGCTAACAGTCTAGAGAGAGAGAGAAATGCAGACAATAATATACAAATAAGAGATATATAGGAAAAATTGAGCAGTAATTTCAGATGGAAGGCACTAAGATTAAGGAGGACTAGGAAAGATTTCTTACAGATAGTAGGACTTTAGTTGTTGCTTGAAGCAATAAAGGAAGTTAGGAGGTAGAAATGAGGACAGAAGGCATCAAAGGCACGGAAGACAGCCAGTGAAAATGCTGTCAGGAGATAGAGTGTTATGATGGTGGTACTCTAAAAAGTGTTAAAGGAAGAGCCAGGAGGCTAGCATCATTGGCTCATAGAGTATGTAGAGGGTATTAAACTGTAAGGAGACTAGAAATTTAGGAAAGGGTAAGGTTATGAGGGGCTTTGAAAGCCAAACAGAAGGTTTTATATTGGATTCTGAAAACAATAGGGAAACATTGGTGTTTATTGAATAAGGTGACATGGACAGACCAGCATTTTTTGAAGAATGGACTGAAGTGGGGAGAGACTTGAGGCAAGGAGACAAACCAATAAGCTAATGTCATAGCCCAGGTGTGAGGTGATAAGGGTTTGCACCAGAGTGGTAGCATTGTAATAGCAGAGAAGGGGGCATATACCAGAGATGCTACAAAGGTAGAAACTAAAGGACTTGACAACAGATTGAATACGAAGGGAAGGTGAGGAATCATAGATGATACTTAGGTTGTGAACCTGGGTTACTAGGATGATGGTGGTACTCTAAAAAGTAATAAGGAATTAGGAGGGGAGGATTTTGAGGGAAAGATGAGTTCTGTTTTGAATATGTTCTGTTTAAGATGTCCTTGGGACATTCAATTTGAAATGTGCAATAAATAGTTGGAAATGAGAGACTGGAGGTCAGTGGAGAGGTTAGAGTTGGACAGCACTCATGATTTCAAAGAAAGCAAAAGCAAAAATAGACCTAAATAAAATGGATAAGCAGGGAAACCCTATCATCCTAAAAGGTACCATAGATAATGAACTAATATCAAAATTATACATATATTCACCAAAAAGATAAAAAAGGGGAAAGGATCTATATGTACAAAAATATTCATAGCAGTTCTTTTTGTGGTAACAAAGAATTGAAATTGAGGGGATGCCCATCAATTGGCAAATGATTTTGATGGAATACTATTGTGCTTTAAGAAATGACAAGCAGGATGCTTTCAGAAAAAAAATAGTTGGAAATAAATGAAAAAAACATAAAAATCGTGGAAAGACTTATATGAACTTATATGTATCAACAAAGTGAAGTGAGCAGAACCAGGAGAACATTGTACACACTAAAAAAAAAAAACATCACATGGATAATCAGTTGTGAAAGACTTAGCTACTTGATAAAAACAAAGATCCAAAAAAACTCCAAAAAGACCCATGATGAAAAATTCTGTCCATGTTCAGGGAGAGAAATGATGAATTATGAGCACAGACTGGAGCATACTATCTTCCACTTTTTTTGGTAACATGGCTAATATGGAAACATATTTTAAATGATTGACATCACATTGCTTGCTTTCTCTATAGTTGGAAGAGGTTTGGAAGGGTGGAAGAGGATTTGGAACTTAAAATTGCAAAAAATCTAAATTAAAAAAATTAGAGAGGAAAAATATTAAACACAATACATCGTTTGCCATTGACATGTGTTTAATTTTTTCTGTCAATAATCTTCAGATTCTCTCAAGGGATGCTTTAAGGAAAAGCTTAATTTATTTAAATACTTACATGTACAAAGTTCTGGACAGTTTTCTTATATCCTGTGTTAACACATTCAGGTTTAGTTTTATTTGTCATGTCCATGTGGGAAACCTTTGATCTTTCATTTATTTCTGTGCAACTTGTCTTTAAATTCAGTTATTTTGTCTTGTTTAGTATTCATGAGCTG
The DNA here is from genome assembly GCA_011680675.1 of Gymnobelideus leadbeateri. Lineage (NCBI taxonomy): Eukaryota > Metazoa > Chordata > Mammalia > Diprotodontia > Petauridae > Gymnobelideus > Gymnobelideus leadbeateri. Next base: position 51,299 of record WOXC01008723.1, on the reverse strand, counting down.
TTTAACACATTGGTATTAAATTTCTGAAAGCAATAGGGAAATACTTTTTTGGTGCCTTTTGCTTTTCTTTTACAAATTTCATTCCATTTTAGATTTTTTTGGTATTCCAAACCTTTTAATCTTTCTTTCATTTCTTTTCAGAGATTTCTGTCCTGGATTTGATTTATCCTAATTTGCTAATTGAGTTTTAAAATTATGTATTGAAAACTTCAATTTTTTAACCTACATTCATTACTAATGTTGTCTTTTTATGGATTTGTTTATATTTGTCATCATTCTGAAATTTCTTGTTGTTTTATTAGCTCTATAAAGTCCAAAGAATTCTATCTTTCATCGGGTACTTTCTTTGATTTTCCTATATATTAATAATGTTCCTGAAGATAGACTTGTTTTCTATTTGAGATTTTGCTTATTCTGACTTTTGACTCTTTTCATTGATTTAACTGTTTGTGAGCTGGGATTTCATTGAATCTTTTTCTCTTGATGTCTTTCTTGTTTATGTTTCTGTGGGAGGCCTTCATATCTCTTAGCTTCTGATAAACTACCTTTCACTGGAGAATAGAGTACCCAGCTAGATGATGTAGTGGGTAGAGTACCAGGTCTGAAGACAGGAAGACTCACCTTCCTGAGTTCAAATCTGGCTTCAGGCTCTTACTAGCTATATGACTCTGAGTAAGTCACTTAACCCTGTTTACCTCACTTTTCTCATCTGTAAAATGAGTGGGAGGAGGAAATGGCAAATCACTCCAGTATCTTTGTCAAGAAAAACCCCAAAAGGAGTCATGAAGAGTTGGAAATGATTGAAAATGAATGAAAAACTATAAAACTATCCAAGTCCGCCTGTCAGGTTGAGTCAAGTAGGATCCCCTTCCTTTCTAAAAATATTATTTAATATTTTATTTTTCCCAATTGCATGTGAAAACAGTTTTAACATTACTTTTTCCAAACTTTGAGTTCTAAATTTTCTTCCTTCCTCCCCCGCATTGAGAAAGCAAGCAATTCACATAGGTTATACATGTGTAGTCATTTTCCATATTTCCATTGAGAAAGCAAGCAATTTGACATTGGTTACATGTATAGTAATGCAAAACACAATTCCATATAAATCATTCTGTGAAAGAAAACACAGACAAGTAAACTTCAAGAAAAATAAAAAAGTAAAGATAAGATATCTTTGTCTTGCATTCAGGCTCTACTATGTTTTCCTCTGGAGACAGACAGAACTTTTCATCATAAGTCCTACAGAATTGTCTTAAATCACTGTGTTGCTGAGAGCAGCTAAGTTATTCATAACAGATCATCATACAATATTACTGTTACAATGTTCTCCTTGTTCTGCTATTTTCACTGAGCATCAGTTTGTGTAAATCTTTCCATGTTTTTCTAAGAGCATCCTGTTCATCATTTCTTAAAGCACAATAGTATTCCATTACAATCATATGCAATAACTTGTTTGGGAATTCCCCAATTGATGGACATTCCCTCAATTTTCAATTCTTTGCCACCACTAAAAGAGCTGCTATAAATATTTTTGTACACATAAGTTTTCCTTCTTTTTAAATCTCTTTGGGATACAAACCTAGTGGTAGTATTGCTTGGTCAAAGGTTATGCATGATTTTACACCCTTTGGACATACTTTTAAATTGCTGTCCAGAATGGTTGAATCAGTATACAACTTCAACCAATAGTACAGTAATGATTTAATTTTCCCACATTCCTCCAACATTTGCCATTTTCTTTTTCTGCTTTCTTTTTTTTCTGGAGGGCAACTGGGGTTAAGTGACTTGTCCAAAATCACATGGCTAGTAAGTGTGTCAAGTGTCTGAGGCCAGATTTGAACTCAGGTCCTCCTGACTTCAGGGCTGGTGCTCTATTCACTGTACCACCTAGCTCCCCCTCATTTTCTTTTTCTGTTGTATTAACCAATCTGACAGGTGTGAGGTAGTAGATCAAAGTTGTTTTAATTTGTATTTATCCCATCAATAGTGATTTAAAGCATTGTTTTAATATGGCTATAGATAGCTTTGAATACTTTGTCTGAAAACTGCCTGTTCTCATTCTTTGACCATTTTATCAACTGAGAAATGGCTCTTATTTCTATACATTTGATTCAGATTTCTATGTGTCTGAGAAATGAAGTATTTATCAAAGAAACTGTAAAAAACTCGTTTTTCCACAATAATAATTACCAACTATGTATTCTCTCTCTCTCTCTCTCTCTCTCTCTCTCTCTCTCTCTCTCTTTCTTTATTCTGTCCATTTTCAAAAGAGTTTTGCTTCTGACTTTTACTTCCCCCATACTGCCCTCCATTTTATCAGCTCCACTCTCCTCTTGTCTTATTGCCTTCCCTTCTTACTTTCCTGTATGTTAAGATAGATTCACACACCCAATTGAGTATGTATATTATTCCCTCTTTGAGCCAGATTTGATTAGAGTAAGGTTCATGTGCTCCACTCCCCTCCCCCCACCTGCTGCTTCCCTCATTTTCTCCTCCACTATAAAATCTCTTTCAGACCTCTTTTATAGTTAGAAAATTTATCCCATTCTACCTCATCCTTTCCCCTTCTCCTGGTGCATTCTTCTTTTTCATCCCTTAATTTAATTTAATTTTTTTTAGATAGTCATACCATCACACTCAACTCACACATCTGTTTTCTCTCTATGTATACTCCTTATAAGTGCCCTAATAATGAGAAAGCTTTTAGGAGTTATAAATATCATTTTCCCATGTAGGAATATACACAGTTTTTTTTTATTGAATCCTTTATGATTTCTGTTTACTGTTTACCTTTTGGGGTTTCTTTGGCATCTTGTATTTGAAAGTCAAATTTTCTTTTCAGTTCTGGTCTTTTCATCAGGAATGCTTGAAAATATATTTCATTGAGTGTCTATTATACTCAGTTTTGCTGGGAACGTGATTCTTGGATCTAATCCTAACTCTCCTTTGCCCTCCGGAATATCATATCCCAAGCCTTCTAGTCCTTTAATGTAGAAGCTGCTAAATCTTGTGTTATCCTAACCACGGCTCCATGATAATTGAATTGTTTCTTTTGGGATGCTTGTAGTATCTTCTAGTTGATCTGTGAGGTCTGGGACTTGGCTATACTATTTCTGAGAGTTTTCATTTTGGGGTCTCTTTCAGGAGGTGATGGGTGGATTCTTTCAATTTACATTTCACCCTCTGGTTCTAGAATATCAGGGTGGTTTTCTTTGATAATTTAATGAAAGATGATGTCTAGGTTCTTTTTTTATCATGACTTCTAGGTAGTACAATAATTCTTAAATTATCTCTCCTAGATCTATTTTCCAGGCTAGTTATTTTTATAATGACATATTTCACATTGTCTTCTATTTTTTCATTCTTTTGCTTTTGATTGTTGGTTGATGTTTCATATAGTCATTAGCTTCCTTTTGTCCAATTCTAACTTTTAAGGATTTATTTCTTTTGTTAGCTTTTGTACTTCATTTTCCATTTGATCAATTCTACCTTTTTAAGGAGTTCTCTTCAGTTATTTTATTTTTTATTTTTTTGTCTCTCCTTTGCCATTTGGTCTATTCTGCTTTTCAGTGCAATCTTCATCTCACTCTGTGTGTGTGTGTGTGTGTGTGTGTGTGCGCGCGCGTGCGCGCGCGCCCCTTTTACCATTTGTCCTAGCCTGCTTTTTAAAGTACTCTTTTCTTTCTTTTTTTTTTTTTTTCATCAGTACCAAGTCACTTTATTGGGATGTAAATGGTGGTAGTTTTTTGGTACAGATTATGAAAAGGTCAGATAACCAAAATATGCATGCACTGAAAGACAGTAGGAGTGGCGCCCACAGTTCCCAGGTGTGGGGGAAGCCAGGTGTGGCTTAGCTCTCGTTGTCACTGTCTCCAAGGGTGTGCTTGTCAAAAAGATATTCCGCCATGCCAGAATCGGGGGCCCCCATCTTGCGCGGGTTGGTTATGTGATGACCCAGCTGTTTGATGGACTTGACCTGTTCATCCAAGTAGTGGGTTTCGATGAAATCACATAAGTGGGGGTCATTCTTGTCCGTTGCCAGCTTGTGCAATTCCAGTAACGACTGAGTGACGTTTTTTTCCAAGGGCAGAGCACACTCCATTGCCTTCAGCCCGCTCTCCCAGTCGTCGCGGTCGGGTTTCTTGATGTCCTGCAGGAAGATGCGGCCGCCGCGCTGGTTCTGCAGCTTCATCAGCTTCTCGCGTGCTCGCGATCCTCCTGTGACTGGTGCAGCAAGTACTTGGCGAAGTTCTTGAGCGCCACGTCGTCGCGGTCGAAGTAGTAGGAAATGGACAGGTAGACGTCGGAGGCGTAGAGCTCCAGGTTGATCTGCCGGTTGATGGCGGCCTCCGAGGCCTGGTGGTAGTTCTGCCGCACCTGAGAGGGGGACGAGGTGGTCATGGCATCGGCGGAAGAGGCGGCGGTGGCTGCGGCGGAGGCTGGGGCGGCGGCGGCGACGGCCGGGGGCGGCTGAGCGGGCGGCTGCTGCTCGACGGTAGGATGGAACAAGTGTTGGTTAGTGGAGGTGAAGGTGGAGAGGTGGCGAAGGGCGGCTCCGGCCGGGAATCGAGCCTCGGGTTCCGTTCAAGCCCTGTTGAAGCAGGAAACCGCAGCGACTCCCCTTCCCCGCGCTTCTGGCCTTAAAGTACTCTTTTCTTTAGTACTTTTTGTGTCTTCTTTACCAAGCTGTTGATTCTTTCTTCATGATTTTCTTGCATCATTCTCATTTCTTTTCCCAATTTTTCTTCTACCTCTATTTTTTTTTTGCCTTTTTGGAGGGCAATTGGGGTTAAGTAACTTGCCCAAGGTCACCCGGCTAGGTTTTTGTTTGTGTATGGGTTAAGTATCTGAGGTCGGATCCAAACTCAAGTCCTTCTGACTCACTGCGCCACCTACCCTCCCCATCTACCTCTATTTTTAAAACCCTTTTTGAGCTTCTAGGGCCTGAGACAAATTTAAATTTTAATTTGACACTTTGGATGCAGGGATTTTGACTTTTTTGTCTTCTGCTGAGTGTGTGTTTTGATTTTATTTGTCAACATTGTAACTTTCTATGGTCGGAATTTTTCTGTTGTTTGCTCATTTCCCCAGTCTATTTCTTTGTTTGTTTATTTGTTTATTTTTAGTTTTCCACAAGATTTTGAGTTACAAATTTTCTCCCCATCTTTCTCCTACCCCCATCCCAAGATAGCAAGCCTACTAAATACCACTTTCCCCAATCTGTTCTCTCTTATATCCTCCCCCATCCTCCCTAACTTTCTAGTAGAGCAAGTGGACTTCTATATCCCAGTGCCCCTACATCTTATTTCCTAGTTGCATGTAAAAAACAATTTTTTAACATTTGTTTTTCAAACTTCGATTTCCAGATTTTTTCCCTTCTTCCCTCCTCACCCACCCCCACTTGGAATACAAGCAATTCAATATAGGTTGTACATGTGTAGTTACACAAAATATTTAATATTTCCATAGTAGTTATATTGTGAAAGACTAACTATATTTCCCTCCATCCTATCCCACCCTCCACTTATTCTATTTTCTACTTTGACCCTGTCCCTTTTCAAAAGTTTTTGCTTCTAACTACCCTCTCCCCCAATCTACCCTCCCTTCTATCACCCCCTTCTTATCCCCTTCCCCCCTACTTTCCGGTAGGGTAAGATACCCAAATGAGTGTGTATGTTATTCCCTCCTTAAGCCAAATTCAATGAGAGTAAAGTTGACCCATTCCCTTTCACCTTCCTGTTCTTCCCCTCCATTGTAACAGTTTTTTCTTGCCTCTTTTAAAAGAGATGATTTGCCCTATTCTATCTCTCCTTTTCTCCTTCTCTCATTATATTCCCCTCTCACTTCTTAATTTTATTTTATTTTATTTATTTTTATTTTAACGAATGCTTTATTAACTTCTGGTTTACATCACTCATTTTCTCCAGATTTTGAGTTACATTTTCCCCCATTTTCCCCTACCCACCACCCCAGAATAGCAGTCCCACAAGATATCCCCTCAACCAATCTGCTCTCTCCCATATCTTCTCCCATACCCCCTTCGACTTTGCCATTAGGGCAAGGTGAATCTCTGTGCCCCAATGCTTGCACATGTTATCTCTCAATTACATGCAAAATAGTATTAACAATAGTATTTAAATACATTTGAAAAACTTAATTTTAAAACTTCGAATTTCAGATCCATTCCCTTCCTCCCTTGTCACCCATTCCCTCTGGGAAGATAAGCAATTCAGTATGTGTTGTACATGTATAGCTATGAAAAACATTACCATAGTAGATATATTGTAAAAGACTGCTTATATTTCCCTCCCACCCATCCCACCCCCCACCTGGTCCATTCCCTACTTTGATCCTGTCCCTCTTCTAAAGTGGGTACTTCCAACTTCCCCTCCCCCCAGAATGCCCTCCCCTCCATCATCCTCCCTGTCATCCCCCTTCCCCTTACTCTATTGCAGGGTGAGATATCCCATTTAGTATGTATGTCATTCTCTCCTTGAGCCAAATTCAATGAGAATATGGTTTTGCCTTTTTGCCTTCCTGTTCTTCTCCTCCCCTGCAACTACTTCCCCTTGCCTCTTCTACATGAGATAGTTTACCCTACTCTGTCTCTCCCCATTTCCTCTTGCCACTTTCCTCTCTCACCTCATAATTTCACCCCTTAAGTATCATCCCTTCCCACCAAATTCAACCTGTGCCCTCTATCCATGTATACTTGTACACATATATACACACATTCACATATGTATTCATATGCCTATATACCCCTCTTCAATTATTTTCATACTGAGAAAGGTTTCATCAGTCACAGTCATTGTCTTTCCATGTAGGAATGCAAATAGCTCAACTTTGATAAGTTCCTTTTGATTTCTTTTCCCTGATTACCTTCTCAAGCATCTCTTGCTTCTTGCGTCTGGATGTCAGATTTTCTATTCAACTCTGGTTTTTCCCTCAAAAATGCTTGAAAGTTCTCTATTCCACTGAATGACCATATTTTCCCCTGAAACAAGATACTCAGTTTTGCTGGGTAGGTGATTCTTGGTTTTAATCCCAGCTCTTTTGACCTCTGGAATATCATATTCCATGCCCTTCAGTCCCTCAGTGTAGAAGCTGCCAGGTCCTGTGCTATTCTGATTGGGTTTCCACAATATTGAAATTGTTTCTTCCTGGCTGCTTGTAGTATTTTCTCCTTGATCTGGGAATTCTGGAACCTGGCTATAATGTTCCTAGGAGTTTTCTTTTTGGGATCTTTTTCAGGAGGTGATCTGTGGATTCTTTCAACCTCTATTTTCCTCTCTGGGTCTAAAACATCGGGGCAATTTTCGTTGAGAGTTTCTTGAAGGATGATTTCTAGGTTCTTTCTTTGATCATGGCTTTCAGGTAGTCCAATAATTTTTAAATTGTCTGTCCTGGATCTATTTTCCAGGTCAGTGGCTTTTCCCATGAGATATTTCCCATTGCCTTCTAATCTTTCATTTGTTTGGATCTGTTTAACATCATCTTGATTTCTCATAGTCACTAGCTTCCATCCCAGTATATTTCTCGATTTTGAACTCTATGCTAAAGTGGGGCTCTGTTTCTCAATTGAAGGGGGCACTGTCCCACACTTCACCTTTTTTGTGCAGTTGTTTTCAGAGGTAATTCTGGGGACTGTGAGTTTTTGGTTCTTCAAGGTGGAATGATCTAGGGAGAGGTGTATCTACTACTTTCCTATGCTGTGCACTGGTCTGTGAGCATTCACAAATACTCTTTTCCACCCTGAAACTGTAACTAGGATTCTTCCTTCTCTAGGTCTATAAGCTGTGCTGTGCTAGTACTCTTCGTCATATTAGGACTAGGACCCAGGACCCAGATCCAAGTATAGGCAATGCAACAGAGTCCTGTCCTTTGTGCCAGCAAAAGGACCCCTATAAATCTCTTTCTGATCCATTATCCTATAACCTTATCATCTGTGGGCTGAGAGATCTGGAAACCGTTACTGTTGCCACTGATTCAGTTGCCCTGAGGCTTGCTCCAGGTTTGCTGGGGCCTGATTTATGCGTTCAGGACCTACATTGGACTGTGCTCAACAGACCTTTCCTGATGATATAAGTTGTCTTGGGCTAGAAAATGGCTTCAATCCATCTTTTCATTGGTTCTGCTGCTCTAGAATTTGTTTAGAGTCCTTATTTACAGGTATTTGGAGAGGTTTGGGGGAGAACTCAGACCAGTCCTTGCCTTTGCTCCACCATCTTGGCTCCACCTTCTTCAGCCCCCTTCTTTCAAGTCTAATGCAACCATGAACATCTCTACTCATTCTTTCCTTGCTCTCCTAAATGTATTCATGTGGATTATCACAGGACCCATCTGATGCTTTTTACATGGTGTGGAAATAGAGGGAGGGTGGGATTTAGGCAGAACCACCTGCAATAGGCAGGGGGTCTTTAGTAAAATGGTGGCATATTTTCTCCAAACTAATTTCTACTTTGTTCTTCTCCTCTCCTTCATGTGACTGAAGACAATGAACATGTGTTGCTTCTTTTAGGGGTGGGAAGATGGTAGGGTGACATTCAGACAAAGGTTAGCAGCATAGACCCGTACCGTAGGGTTGAGTCCTGATTAAGTCTGTGAGTTTGCTTGTGCCCCAGCTGTGAGGATGTGTGAGGCTGTAGGAGGAGAGGCACTGAATGGTTTAATTCTGTAGAGTAACTGAGTTCTCCAGTGTTAACTCATAAAAAATTCACTTTGTCAGGACTTCTATCTCCTGCGGATTAGTCTTAATCTTACATCAATTAATTTTGTGATGGCTTGGAGGGTGATTAGGGGATTTAGAGAAAGTTGACAAATGTAGCATTGTATGCCCAGTGGTAGAGTTTGAATTCAGGTCCTTTTGATTCCATAACCAGAGACACCCCCCCCTCCACCAAACTACCTCCCTCATCCAAAGTCACACAGAAAGTAACAGAGCCAGAATTCAAATTCTCTGGTTCAAGGCCCATTTGTCTTTCCACTAGTTTATACAACTGTAGCCAATATTGGTTTTGTTTTGGTTAATTTTTTTTAGTTTTGTTTTTTATTCAATTCTAGTCATGTCTAATTCGTTGTGACCCCATTTGGAGTTTTCTTGGCAAAGATGCTGGAATGGTTTGCCATTTCCTTCTCCATCAACATCATTTTACAGATGAGAAAACTGAAGCAAAGAGGATTAAATGACATGTCCAGGGTCACACAGCTACTAAATGTCTGAAAGCAGATTTGAACTCAAGTTCTCCTAATTCTAGAGTTGGTGGTCTATGCACTGCCGTGCTACCTACCTGCCCCTTAGCCACCATTACTCTCTCCCATTTCTGAAGTCTTTTAGCTCTCTCTAATACTAACCACTATCAACCAATTAGAGCTTACAAGTTATAGACACAGACCAGGAATATTATAAATCATCATGTCCAGCCCTCTTCCTCCTTCCTCATTTTAGAAATGAGGGAACAGATTCAGGGAAATATGGCAACTCACCCAAGGTCATATATTTAATTTGTAGTTAAGCCGGAAGAAGACAAAGGGTAGCTAAAGCCTTGGTCTCCTGACTCCAGACCAGTATTTTTTCCAAAGCACCACCAAATTCCTACACATATTATTCTCTAGTTACTCTCATTGTCTACCTTCTCCCAAAGAATATGAAGTCTTTGCCATCTGGGACCATATCTTAAACGTATTTGGTACCTTCCATAGTACCTATCAATACTGAGCACTTGTTGATTGATGGAGGTCTGTCTTGAATCTTGACTCCTTCTTTGTGGTTATATTTTATATTGTTTCTTAACAATCTTTTTAATTCAGGACAGCTCTTTAGCTTGTTCAGGGAAATCTTCTCAAGTGGGAAAGAACGCTCTTCCTATCATTAATAACAATAGGAGACAGGGGGTAAAGAGGGGATGATAAAGTAATAAATTAGCTAAGGGTAGGAAGGCAGGAGGAAAATGGCTCCAAACTGCTGACAAGATTAATATGCAGTTGATGGGGAGTGTTTTCACACCAGGGTGCCAACAAATAAACACAATTCAGAAATCTGGCCTCAGCCTTACCAGAGGAGGCAGATTCCTGAGCCAAAGAAAGAGAACAAACTCAGGAGAGAAAGAAAAAGCGAGGCATACTGTACCCATGGCTGTTATTATGCCAGAAATTCCTCTGGTTAGATCAGATGGCAGGTGATGGCCTAAGCCTCGGGCCCTGCTGGGTTACACATTTTCTGACTGAAAACAGGGAAAGAAGCGCACGGGGGCAGAAGCTGGGGCTGGGACCAGCAACTCTGATGCTCCTGCATGAAACCCTGGGCAGCTGAGCTTGTCTCAGCAGCCAACCTATGGGTGGCAGTCTTCCACCTGCTTCACGGGCAAGACCACAGCTTGTCCCCACAGAGAGGAATCCGGGGACCTGATCTTTTGGCAGGACACAAAGTGCTAGTTTCTTTCAAATCCATATCATACTTCTATCCCTTTCTGGAAACTCTGACACTGTCCTTTCCTTTGGGTCCTTGTCCCATGTGTCTTTTTGCATGCCTTCTCTGATACTCTGACCTCCAACACGTGCATGTGCGCGCACACACACACACACACACACACACACACACACACACACACAATGTATGATCAGCCTATGATATCTTTAGAATAAATATGGTGAGAGCCAGTGAGAAAGACTCAGGTAACCATCCTTCCCAGAAATGTTAGATGATGATGAATTTGAAGGGAGAGTATATTTCCATTCATCCTGGCTCTTAAAAATAAACAAAATCTCCATATAATTCCTATGTGAGACATGAGTTCTATGAAAATGATTTTGAAAAAATTCATGGACTGGTAAACCTGCAAGTTATCCACATACCAAAATGAAATGGGTTATCTTGGGAGGCAGTGAGTAATGCCACACTAAAGATCTTTTCAGCCAAAGACAGCATTCTATGGGGGTCCTGCAGGGGGAATATATGTTAAGGTACAAATTGTAATAGATGCATTCTGATGTCCCTTCCGATTCTGAGATTTCATGATTTCATGACAAATTTTATACTTATCTGCAAAACAATTTTAGTTAAAAGTTCCATTAAGAATGTATTAATACTCCTCCCCCAAAAGAATCATTTGTGAAATAGTGACAGCATAGTATACTGGAAGGGGTCCTGGACTTGAATTCAGAAGATATGGATTAAAGTCCATGTGATAAACCATTTGTTACCTAGCTATTTCCCCCTTGTTTTGGAATTGAAATCCATCTAGCTTACCCAGTCTGCGAAAGAAAATATTTTATCTGTCCATCTATCTACCTATCTATGCATCTATCTATCTATCTATCTATCTATCTATCTATCTATCTATCTATGTATCTATAGATATACATATGGATAAATATACAGAGATAGATGGATATAGATATGTTCCTCAAATATGTTCCTCTCCTACCAGAAAAAGTACAGTTTTTACTATATTAATAAATTATTCTTCTTTACTTTGAGAGCAAGTGAAAAATCTAGGCATAGACCTTACTGGCCTTCTCTCTGGTGAAGACAGATGTCTGAGTGAGCTTGTCCATAAGAATTGAAAGATTATAAGCAACTAGTCATTCTCTTCCCATATTTCTCCTTTTAGTGAAAACAAAATAACAAGCCCTTACTTATGGAAATCCAAAATCTCTAAATAAAATAAATGAGATTGTGTTTCTCCTACTATTTCCCAGTATTAGTTGGTGTTTCTTCTTTTGATAATCTGGCATCTGTAACCAGCAGTATAAGACATCTGTCCTGGAAAATTTTCTAGTTTCTCTTGAGTTTTTCACTTTGGACTCTTAACTTTGCCCTGGCTGTGTATGCTATATCTACACAGTCATTCAACTGGGGGAGCTAATGCTCAGATTGTGCACTGCGTTGTACAAAGATGCGTCTGTGTCTGTGTCTGCATGCAGCCTGGGGATTGGGATATGGATTGCTCCTGTGCTACTCCTGGGGAGTCTGAAGCTGGCGAATTCCCTGTTGGGTATATATGGTATTGTTGCAAACACTGAAGAGATGTAGGATGCAATACTCACAGGGAGCCCTACCTAGCTCAAGATTATTGAGGACTGACCCGTGATTATATATGGGGTTCTGCCTGAGGGTTGCTCATTGGTCAATTTTTATATTTTTTATGAGCTCTGAAGAAAATTTTGATATGAGATCTATTTGTTTTCTCCTGCCTTTTCCCCCTTGAATTTAGTGAAAAGTGTTTGTAGAGGGAGCTGGTGACAGCTCAATGGATAAAATATATGATGGAGATCTTAGGTTGCCCCAGATAGCTGGGGATAGGTAGCTGACCCACAGATAACATACTTAGGTGACAATTATAAAATACTTTAATGTTTTAAGGATTTATTTGTGGAAATATTAGTAATGTTCCTTGGAAATTTAGACACTGAATTATAATTATTTAATATATGATTTATAATTTATAAATGTTCTATACAATTTATATGCACTATATAACATATAATAATTTAAAATCCTTATATTATAATTTAATATCTTCCTACCAAAGTTGATTGCATAATAATGACTAGCAAATACAGAGGGTATCCCAAAAGTCTTAGGGTAGTTTTAAGCTATTAAAGCTTAATAGCATAAACACTTAAAGCTTTATGTATTACTAATGCTTAGTAGCAAAAATATTTAAAACTTTAATAGCTTAAAACTGCCCTAAGAATTGTGAGATGCTCTGTACAGTTCACAAAGGATTTTATATGAGCTATGTCACTTGATTCTTATCAGACTCCCCAGTACTATAAGTACTACTGTTGTTTCTGCTCCTGCTGCTGGTGTTGCTGTTATTATTGGGCCCATTTCACAGATGAGGAAGCTAATTTTAGAAACGTTTAAGTTACTTGCTGATGTGTTTCAGAGATAGGATTTGAACACCGTGTTTATTCAGATACCAAGTTTAGATCTCCGGGCTTGCACTAAAGAAGTTCCCAGCAAGGTAGTAGTCTGGAGCTATTATTCTCCAGGCTTATTTTCATTGGGATGCAGCCAGAAATCCCAGAGCCAGGGTGGATTGATTGGAATTGGAATGCATGCCACTGCTAGGTTATATTTTACCAGATAATAAATTCCCCCATATGTGGTGGTGCACACATGTGTCAGGAGATCTGACATCCCTGGGCAAAAGCTTTTAGATTATGTCACCTTCTAAAAGACTCCTTCTCTACGATGTACAAGGTGAGCAAAGAGAGGGTGAGAAAAGTTGTCTGTTCTCTGCATCCCAAGATAGCATAAAGGATGGATGTCAGAGTTGTGGAGGAAGGAAGGCCATATTTCCAATCACATACATCCTACACTATTGTCTCCTAAAATGAAATATCACTATCTTATGGGGCAACCTCAGCCCATCGAGCCCCACCTCTCTCTTTTGAATTTGTAGCTATTTGGGAAGGCCCTTTCCTCTGCCTGTTGGAGTATAGAATTTCATTGGCCTGGTGAGCTTTTTCACTAAGGTTTCTTTGCTGACCTTGAGGGCCCAGGACACAGTGTTGATCCCAGGGAAGACAGTAATAGTTCTGTTGACAGATACATTTCAACAGCTGTATAGAATCTAAAGGGTGGGGAGCTTGGGGGACTGCAAGGGGAGTGTTTGAAAGTTAACCCTTTCTTGGCATCAACTTCCTTTTTGTAAGAAGGGAGTGCTTTTATTTAGTCCTGATTTATCTTCTAAGAATACATTTAAAAAGTTGAAAAAAGAAAGACTTCTGAATTATCGACTATGGCAAAGAATATTTAAGAACTCAAAATACTTAGAGTCAGAAGTAGCCCTAAGATTCATCTAGTACAAATCCTCCACTTTGTAATAATAGTTAACATTTCTATAGTCCTTACTATGTGCCAGGCATCCACTAAATACTTTATAATAAGCATCTTATTTGACCCTCACAACAATCCTGGGAGGTAGATTCTGTTATTATCCCCATTCTACACATAAGGAAACTGCAGGTCACACACAGTATGTGTTTACAGCCATATTTGAATTCAGGTCTTTCTGACTCCAGACCCTGTGCTCCATCCGCTGTACCACCTAAATAAAGAAATGTATGTAGACCTCATAAAATTGAAGCTTACTAGTTTAGTGTTACATAACCAGGAAATGTCAGAGTCAAGATTTGAACCCAGGGCTCATGATTCCCAATCCAATATTCCTTACACAATGCCATACCTTACCAGTCATGAAGAGCTGAATCTTCTAGAGGTTTTCTGGACCAAGGCCAATTAATATGTTATTGAAATTGGGCTTATTTGGTAAAGGGCTCCATAAATCATTTATACATAATTTCATGCTACATTTATCCTGCTGAAAATGAGATCATTTTCCTTAAAACTAGAGAAAGAAGTGAATTGATTTTTCTTCCTTTCAATCTAGTTTAAATGACACAGTCTAATCTGCATCTTACCTTTATACTTGTTTAAAATGCACACATGGCAGGAGAGAGATGGCTGCTTTGTATTTGCTGTGGTACTTTAGCCGTGTGGCATTCTAAGTGATAATCCAGTGGGACCATTTTCTAATACTGGTGCTGAGGGACAGGACTAACACCCATGTTATAATAATAGCTTGCATTTTTTGCAGCCCTTAAAGGTTTACAAAGTTCTTCTCATGCTTTCTCTGACAATAGCCCTGATGGGGTGGGGGAAGATAGTACAAGTATCATTTTACAGATGAGAAAACTTAGAAGATTCTCAATGGCAAAAGATAGTACCTGCTCTCAAGAAGCTTATAGTCAAGTGGGAGAGATAGCAATTACCTATAAACAAGCTATATATGGGATTAATTGAAAATAATCAGCAGAGGGAAATCTCTAGAATTAAGAAAGATCAGGGAAGACAGGAATTTTAGTTGAGATTTAAAGGAAACTAGGTGCACTCATTCTATCACAGATTAAAGAGGTCACCTCCATCCTGATTTTGGACAGTTCTAATTGTTAGTAGAATTTTCCTAATATCAAGGCCAAGTCTGTCTTCCATCTAATCAATCAATTAACATTTATCATGCACCCACTATTTGCCACTCTATGAAGTGCTGGGATACAAAGAAGGGCAAAGGACTATTCCTGCCCTCAAGAAGATGACAATATAATGGGGGAGAAAGCATGCAAACCAAACACACACACACACACACACACACACACACACACACACACACTTAAATATTTCCTACTTACATTTTAATCTGGTTCAGGTTGCATTTGGGAGTTTTGCAGGTAATGATTTTGACATCTCTGATATAGAAAAGGGGGTAGATTTGTTTCATTTAGCCCCGTAGAGCATAACCCAATGATAAATTCCCTGCCTGGAATGCTCTTCCTCCTCTACTCCAACTACCCACTTTTCTGGCTTCCTTTAAGTCCTAGATAAATTCCCACCTTCTACAGGATGCCTTTCCTGATCCTCCTTAATTCCAGTGCTTTTTCTCTATTAATTTTTTCCTATTCGTCCTGTGTGTAGCTTTGCTTTGTATACACACACACACACACAAACACACACACATACATACATACATACATATATATATATATATGTATATATACACACAATCTCTCAATGCACTTTAAGATCTAATTAGTCTTTCTGAATTCCAAGTCAGACAGTGACCCAAACTAAGCTTGCAATCCCCAAATTGCTTTCATATGAATGGCTTTCTAGTCAATCCTATACTGATACAATTTCACTTCTTTTAAACACAAATATAGCCTTTACTTTATTAAAAATTCTGATATGAAATTTAAAAAATATATTTTCAACATTAATTTTTTTTTAAGAATTCTGAGTTCTAAATCCTTTTCTTCTCTCTTGCCCCTCCCCCCACCCATGTCACAATGGGACATCAGTAGGACTAGAAGTGTAATGGGGGAGACAGCATGCAAAGAGCTTTGTACAAAGAAGCTAATTGCAAGATAAATAAGAAACAATCAGTAAAGGAATACGCTACCAGTAAGACAGTTTGGGAAAGGCTTCTTATAGAAGGTGAGATGACCTGAAGATGAAGAGTCAGGGAATTCCAGGTATGGGGGACAGCCAATGAAAACTCATTGGGAGTTGGGAAATGGAGTATTTTGCAGGAAAAAAAAAACTCAAAGAGAGAAGAGATTTCTGGATTTCAGAATATGTGGTTTAATGGGAGATGGGGCAAAATGTAAGAAAACTGGAAATGTAGTGTGTAACTGGCAAGTTGTGAAGAGCTTTGAGTTCCAAGAAAAAAGATTCTATATCTGATCCTGGAGGTAATAGGGAATCCCTGGAATTTATTAAGTGGGGTAGAGAGACCTAAGCTTTTGGAAGATCCATTTGACAGTTGACTGGAGGATGGATGGGACTGAGGGGAGAATATCAGCACAATTCTTGCCTTCCTTTAGCCCTGTGGTACCTCTAGCATTCTCTGTGTTCTTTTCAAGGTCGTGGATAATGGCCCAGCAATAATATGTGCTGCTTTATTTAGTATCCTGGTATGTAATTCATCTGGGCTTAGTGATTTTATTTCAGCATGGGTTGCTAGGCATTTTCTTTGAAATCTCCCTACTTTCTTCTGGATAACAACTCTATTTACTCTATTATGTTTTGTTCTTTCAAGTTGGATGATTATTCTCCTTGATAGACAAACAGAAGCAAAATGAGAATTTCTTTCTTTTAGTTTCCTTACTCTCATATCATCCACTCCAAGAACCACTTAGTGTTTCTTTGTTCTCCTTCAATCCTTTTCCTAATACAACTTAAAAAATGCCAGTACTAAACATGCCTTCCCCCTCTTAGTTTTCCTTTCCAGCCCCAGCTCATTCTGAGTTTTAGATTTCTTGACAATATTCTTGTAAGACAATGCCATGTTTTTATATTATAATGACCTGTGCTCGCTCCCACTTTGCTCTGCATGTCAAACAATGCTCAATATCTCTTTCTTCTCTGCTATGAAATTTTAGCTAGTGCAATTATATTCCCCCACCTTCCTTCCATTCATTTCCACTTCTCCAAGCAATTCCTCTAAACTAGTTAAAATCAGATTCAGAAAGTAGTTCAACCTTTGTACTTCCTCTACCTGCTGAAATTGGAATTAGTCAAGAATGTATAAACTGATATCTTTTGAAAAAAGAAAATTTTCCAGGAGATATGTTAGGGAACCTAAAGAATCATCTAGTTAGAGATATAAAATGAGCACATATGAAACAGTTAGGTTTCTGTCTGGTAAATTCTCAATGGTATGGGATTCATACAACCAGGGTTCAGAAAAAGGGGAGATAAGTGTAAAAAGCAATAATCAGAGAAAAGAAAGTTTTATTGAGTCGGTGATGCTTCAGAAAGGACTTGAAATAATGGACAGGATTTGGATGGCTTGTCATGGATTCAATTACCATGTCTAGGGTGATGATTTCTCAGATCTACTTATCTCTCCCTTCACTTCCAGTCTCATATCTCCAAGTGCTTATTGTACATCTCTAACTGGATATTCTATGGACATCTTAACCTGAATTTGTCTAAATCCACATTCTGAAAACTTTCCCCCCAAGCTATTCCTTCTTCTAAACTTAATTAAACTTAATTTATTCAACTTAATTAATGTAGAAGACACCACCATTCTCTTAACCCTTCAGGACTGAGACCTAGGTATGACCCTTGATTCCTCAATCTCTCTCTCTCAATCCCATACCCAATCTGATGTAAATGTTGTTGATTTTACCTTTATAACATTTCTTACTCATATATCCCCACACCTGAACTAAATAATGTGCTACTTGGGCTCTCTGTCCCAAATCATTTCCAACTCTAGTCCATGTTCCAATTAACTGTCAAATTGTTCTTCCTAAAACACAGGTCTTATCATATGACCTCCCACACACACACCCACTAAATAAATTCCAGTGGTTCCCTATCACCTGCATCAAACATAAAACCCTCTATTTGGCATTCAAAATCTTTCATTACCTGTCCATTCCACTTTCTTGTCTTATACTTTACCTCCATACTCTTGGATCCATTGACAGTGGTATACTAATTGCTCCTGAGACAAGACTCTCCACCTCTCACTTCTGGGCATTTTTACTGGCTGGAATGTTCTCCTTCTTCATCTCTACTATCTTGATAGCTCCCTATTACCTCCTTCCAGGATCAAATAGAAAATTTTCTGTTTAGCATTCAAAGCCCTTCATAACCTTTCCTCTCCCTACCTTTCTAGTCTTCTTATACTTTACATTCTCCCCTATCACTACGTATTCTTCAGTCTAGTGACTCTGGTGGCCTCCTTGTTGTTCTTCTCACAAGATTTTTTTTTGTATCCCCAGAGCTTAACACTGTCTGGCACAGAATAGGTACTTAAAAAAATGTTTGCTGATTGACTGACTTACCTTCGTCTTTCTTATAAGTTCCAAATTCATATTTCTAATTATCTATAGGATATCTCCACTTGTCCTGATCTATATCTTGCCTCTGGACCCAGATGGCTATGGAGGAGAAAGTAAGGCTGGTGACCTTGCACTTAAACCCAATTCATTTACCTGTCATGGCATCACCTCCCTATTGTCATGTTTCTGAGAATGAAGGACAAAAACTATATGTATATATGTGCATATACATGCATATATGTGTATGTATATGCATATATGTGTATAGGTTATATATGTATTTATCTATATGTACACACATATATGTATGTATGTATATATGTATATATTTAGTGGAACAGCTAGGTGGAATAGTGGATAGAGTGCCAGGCCTATAGTCAGGAAGATTCATCTTCTTGAGGTCAAATCTGGCCTCAGGCACTTATTAGATATAGGACCCTGGGCGAGTCTCTTTACCCTGTTGGCCTCAGTTTCCTCATCTGTAAAATGAGCTGGAGAAGGAAATGGCAAATCACTCCAGTGTCTTTGCCTAGAAAATCCTAGATGGGTCATGAAGAGTAAGACATGACTAAAGAACAAGTATACCTATATGTGTGGGTGGATACGCATATATGTTAATTCACACACATATATGTGCATATGTGTGTGTATTTATATATCACACCCAAGTATGTTGCACTGGTAACCCAAACTCAACATATCCAAAAATGACCTTCTGATCTATTTCCTAAAACCGCCTCCTAATTATGACTTTACTGTTTCTCTCTGTGGTGCTACCACTAACCTAGTTACTCATTTTCAAGATCTATGTTCCATCATTTAATCTTTCTCCTTTGCATCACTTCCCATCAGAGGTAGTATGGGCATAGTGGATAGAAAGATGGATTTGGAGTAAGGAAAACCTGGGATTGAATAAAACCGGTCTTCCAAGCTGAATGACCCTATACAAGTCCTCCTAGGTAAGTTGATTTGTATCTATGCAAGGAGTTTTCATACCTGTATTTTTCCTATAGGGATAAAATTCTTGTCCAGATACATATCATACACACACACACACACACACACACACACACACACACACACACACACACATCTTGTCCCTTCTTTCTGTTTCCACTGACTTTGCTCTGGTACAAGCCTTCCTTGCCAAGTGCCTGGACCTGTGCATCTGTTTCTTAACCAGTTTGATTCTTTCCTCACATACACTGATTGACTAATCTTCCCTGGTCACACAGCCTTCTGCTCATATATTTCAAGAGGCTTCCTATGGCTTTCTGAGTAAAATTCAGACTCCTTAACCAGGCATTCAACATCCTTTTTCAGTTTTGAAGCAGCATGTATTAATTATTTCAATACAATATTACTTCAATACTTCCAATTCTCCAACCAAACTTAGCTACTCCTTGTTTCTACACATTCTCCCCACCACCCAGACTGCCCATATATACCCTGTATGTATCTCACATTAGCTTTCTGGTGCCTTTCTTTCTGCTGTTTCCTGTGTCTGGTATGCCTTTCCTTCCCACTAATGCATCATTGAATGCCCACTAATTCTTTGATATTCAATTAAAATGACACTGCCTTCAGGAAGTCTCCTCATTGATCATAACCACTCATCTCTGCAACTTCACAAAGCTATTATACTTACCTCCCTTATTCTTTTTTTTTCAAATGATTATGATTCATTTTTAAAATTGTTACATTTTTATTATTTATATTATATTTATTATTTAATTTAAATTTTATATGATATATTTATTTTATATAAATATGGTTATATATACTTATATTTATTATTTAATTTATATTATTTTATATATAATATGTTTGTTTTATATATTTATGCTCTATAAATACATTATATAACATAAATTTATATTTATGTTATATTTATATTATTCCCAGAAAGGAAGGATTTATGGTTTTGCTTTAACATTTTGGAAACAACATTGTTCATTGTATTTGACCTGAATTCTGTTACTATGTAGTGTTACTTCCTTTACGTTGCTGTAATCCTTATGCATTTTTTTTACTTTGCACCATTTAAGAACAACTCTTCTCATGTTCTTTGAATCCTTCATAATTGTAGTTTCTTACATGATAACAAAATTCAGTACATTCACATACTATCTTTTCATCAAGTCCCAGAATTTGA
Organism: Gymnobelideus leadbeateri; assembly: GCA_011680675.1. Lineage (NCBI taxonomy): Eukaryota > Metazoa > Chordata > Mammalia > Diprotodontia > Petauridae > Gymnobelideus > Gymnobelideus leadbeateri. Next base: position 30,778 of record WOXC01008723.1, on the reverse strand, counting down.
GAGTTGGAAGGGATCTTAATAATTATTAAAATTAAGATCTAACGAATCTGATTTAAAATTAAAACAGCATGCAAAAACCTTTAGCGAAACATTTTACACATACTATTCATTCCATCTTCACAGCAACCCTGTAAGGTAGATGCTATTTTTATTTCCATTTCACAGATGAGGAAACTCAAGCAGACTGGGGCTGTTATTTACTCAGGTTCAAATAGCTAAGACTAGATTGAACTCAAGTCTTCCTGACTCCAGGTCAAACGCTTTAACAATGTGTGTGCCACTTAACTGCCTGTTGCTATCGAATACCAACAATTCCCAAAAGTAATCCCCACTGTAACATATCTATCTGACAAATAGGCTTGTAGCTTCTGCATAGAGGAAATCAACCTCTCCATGGAGGAAATCAACATGCCTTGAAGGTGGACCATTTCACTTTTGGGCAGCTTCAATTCAAAGAAAGTTTTCCATTGTCATTAAGCCTAAACACATCTCTTTTTAACTACCTATTGCTTCTTCTTCTTTCCACAGGAGTAAAATAAAACAAGTTGATCCCGCCCCTCCCTTCTCCCCCCCGTAACAAACCTTAAAATACTCGGAAATGATTATGTTTCTCCTTGTGTTTTCTTTCCAGGCTAAACAACCCCATTGCTTCAACTAACCCACATACTAGATAAATGAAATGTCCTTCACCATCCCATTCATTCCCCCTCAAGACCCTGGTTTAACAACGTGCTTCCTAAACTGGGCATTTAGAGCTAAATACAATATTCTAGATATGGTCTGAGTAGGACATTATTCTTGGAAACTCTACTTCTCAACATAGCAGAAGACCAACCCTTCCCTCATAGTTAGTATTAGAACGTGCTTATAACATTTTATTATTACAAATAGTGTTGCTATGAATATTTTGATATATGAGAGTCTGTTCTTTTTGTTATTAATTTTTTGGGGAGTATAAACCCAAGAATGGGATTGTGGGACTAAATATATGAAAAATCTTATAACTTTTCTTCAGCAGTTTTCCAAATTATTTTCCAGTACGATAAAACAACTCACAACTCTACAATAGTAAATTAGGGTGTCTACCTTAACTCTTCATTACTGCGTATTTTTTTCTATCTTTTACTGATGCATGTGAGTTGTTTTAATTTACTGATCCTCATTCCTCATATGAATAGTGCATATGTTTTTCTTTCTTTCTTTCTTTCTTTCTTTCTTTCTTTCTTTCTTTCTTTCTTTCTTTCTTTCTTTCTTTCTTTTTCTCTTTCTTTTTTTCTTTCGAGGGGGGAGGGCAGGGCAGTTGGGGTTAAGTGACTTGCCCAAGGTCACATGGCTAGTAAGTGTTAAGTGTCTGAGGCCAGATTTGAACTCAAGTCCCCCTGACTCCAGGCCGGGACTCTATTCACTGTGCCACCTAGCCACCCCAGGTATATAGTTTTCATAATGAACTTGTTTCATATTTTTCTGCTGCTTTCAAATATAATGTAGATTCTTGTCTTTCTTGACGGTATCTATTTTTACTGTTTGTTTTTTGTGTTGTTTTTTTTTTTTTTTTGGTAATCCAAACTCGTGATTACAACTCCCACTTTTTTAGGTTTTCATAACACACAATGAATTTTGCTATAGCCCCTCATTTATCTTTGTATGTAGATTTCTTTTCAAAAGATTTCGCTGTATGTTGCAAGTTATGTAGAGTTTCTTAATTCATTTTGTAACTATTCTGCCTTTCTGTTGATTTTAACATGTTAGTATTCAATCTTATACATGGTAAAATCATCTCTCCCTAATACTGTTATATTACTTTAAAAGCAATCAACACAAGAAATCTTGTTTTGCTTGAAACAAAACTGTGATTGTAGTCTCAACCCAGAGATGCCTCTTTTATTGTCCAAGACCAGACACAGATCTACTTTTAGTGTCATTCTTTCTTTTTAATACTTTCCTTGCCCAGATCTAATAAGAGGATGATTCAGAATTCTACTTTTCTCCCTTCCTCACCATCTCATCAACTCTTTGCTTGACTAACTTTCATCTGTGATGCTCTATTGCATGAAATAATAATCTATGCCTTACCCTTCTCCATTTCTTCCCTTCTCTTGGACAGTTCTATTTTATTTCTCCTACTGATTTTTCCCATAAATATTCTCTCTTTGTTCTTTCAATGTTTCTCAATCAAATTGAGACATATAAAAGACATCAACATTGTTTACTTGCTAGAAGTAAATTAGCTTTGATTTCTTTATAAAAAAACTGCCTGTTCATATCCTTTGACCATTAATCAATTAGGAAATAACTACTCTGCCACCTTGATGAATGATTTCCCTCCCTCCTCATCCCTCCCCCTACTCTCCATCCACTTATGCATTAACTTGTAGTATAGCTTCTTCTACATATATGTTATCGCCTGTTGGAATATAAGTTCCATGAAGCAAGGGCAGTGTCTTGTCTAAATATATCATATGCAGCATCTGATACAGTGCTTTACACACAATATATACTTACTGAATATTTACTGAATTGAATTGACTAATGCCACAATAAAACTTTGGTTTTAAAATGCTCTGTTACCTCACAGGTTTGCTTATATTGTATGTAAAATTAAGTCTTCATTTACTATAGTGTTATAGAATATCTCTTTCATAACAACATGGAAAAGTTACAAGAAAAGTATTAATATTTATGTTATCATGGGTTCTTGTTATATTTATCATTCCAGAGTAAGGCATAATTATGCATGTGAAAAAACAAAGCTGTATATTTCTCACCAAAGTAGGAATAAAGTCTAATTAAATTAATTATGGGTAACATATATTATGAGGAAAAGAAAATAAACCAATTAATCAGCTTTAGAAGAATATAAAAATAAAAGGCACCAATGAAATAGCAAAAGGAAAAGAGGCTACAGTAGACTTTGCCATTTACAAAGTTGAGTTTGACCTTGAATGTCATTCAGAAAAAGAAAACTTAAGGACTTTTTACATGTTGAAAGGAGTACTCCAAAAGTAAAGAGTTTACATTATAAAAAAAATCTGACAGGATGGTGTTAGGGTATGGGTTGGGCTGGAGTAGGACACAATCATTGTTAGAATTTGTGGAATGCTATATTTTCCTCCTAAATTCTCCTGTTGCATATTTTAAAATGAACAAGTGTATTGTTAGATGAAAAGGGAGAAGCAACACTGATCTACTTAATGGTAGATGGTATAAAATTCAGGGATGAGTTTTTACTAATGCCACTGCCATCCATTCAGCATGTGACACTGAACAAATTATTGCATTTTGTATGTTTTCATTTCCTTCTCTCTTCCACGGGGTTGCTTTCTGCAGAAAGGGAAAAGGTGATTTGGCCATCCCTCCAATATTGGCTTGTTTCCTTCTCTGTCTTTCCAGATGTTGTTAATTATTTATGGTTTATTTCTTGAGCAGTACTTGAGAAGAATGGTTTTCCTTCCACAGCTTTCAAATGAAATGTACATATTTGATTTGAACCCTGAATAGTAAGTGATTTCTCCTTATACAGCATTATTATTTTGTATTATATGAAATTTAATGTAGAAATGCAAGTGTAGATTTTTCCAGTACCAATATATAATACCCATTTAATGCTTGATTTCAGTGTGTGTGTGTGTGTGTGTGTGTGTGTGTGTGTGTGTGTGTGTGTGTGTGTGAGAGAGAGAGAGAGAGAGAGAGAGAGAGAGAGAGAGAGAGAGAGAGAGAGAGAGAGAGAATATAAGGGTGTTTGGGAGGAAAATAGTTTTATATAAAAATAAATATTGTCTGGATCTTAATTTTTGCCTTTTTGGTATAGAAGATTCCATTAGAAGATCTGATCTCCATATATTTTCCCCAAAGAGCTCTAGACTGGAAAAATAAGTATCTGGCTGGGTTATAATTCTGGACTGTCCCTACTTACCTGATGTGTTTGGCCAAATCACTTTCCATTTCTGGGCCTCAGCTTCCTCATTTGAAAAATGAAGAGATGATATAAGATGAGTCTTAAGTCTAATTCCAGTTCTAATATGCCTGATAATTGCATGTGGCTAGAGTTTCTGCTTATGCTATTGTTCCACATTTCTCCTTTTCATGGCCAAATTCTGAGAAAAAGCTGCATAGAGTTGTTGCCTCCACTCCCTTTCCACTCACTTCTTAACCCCTTGAACCTTGGCTTCCAACCTCATCACTAAACTTTTTACTTCAAGGTTACCAATGATCTCTTAATTGCTGAATGGGATTTGTTTTCCATTCCCATTCTTCTTGGCCTTTCTGTAGCATTTGACACTACTGACTGCCCTCTCCCTTTAACTATTCTGTTCTCTGGAGATTCTCATGATATTGACCTCAACTCATTCTCTTCCTTTCTTTCTGATCCTCCTTCTCAGACTCCTAGATGTGTATTAAATATTGTTCATTTAATTCCATGTAGTTTAAATCCATGTTTGTTGGATGCTACCATTGCTATTGAATAGTAAGTTCAGCTGAGCAGAAGAATAGTTTGGAAGTAGAAAATCAGAGATGTCACCAAATTGGATCAATTAATTTGTCTGATATGTCATGCCAAATGAAATGTTAGTCAATCTTAGTTTAGGAGTAGAAGAATTTATTCAACACAGAAGCTGAGTTTATAGTCAAAGAACTACTATGGATAACTCCTAACACAAAAAAGAGGACACTGGCTACTCCCTTAGCCGTACACCAAGATGGCCTCCTCTCTCCTAACTCTTCTGTTTAGGCAGCTCTCGGGCCTCACACCTGTCCGAGGGGTCCACTGGGTGCAGGCTACTCCCTGGGCTCTATGCACCAAAGCTCCCCCTGAGGAAAAATCTTCCATTCCTGTCTCCCTCTATCAGGATGCTCCTTGGGAATATCTGGAAACTGAAGAATACCTGGCTCAATATGGCTCCTGTCCAGTCTGGGCTGACTATCCACAAAACCACAGAGGTGGTATCCCACCACAGCAAACCCATAAGATGTGCATTCGAGGGAACAAAGTTGCTGGGAACCCTTGCCCTATCTGCCATGATCAGAAGCTCCACGTGGACTTTAGAAATGTGAAGCTCTTGGAACAGTTTGTGTGTGCTCACACAGGTGTCACCTTCCACGCCCCATACACAGGTGTCTGTATGAAGTAGCATAAGAAGCTGACAGAGGCTATCCTGAAGGCCAGAGACCATGGTTTTCTCAGTTACCGCATCCCACTGGCACAGCCACGGGATACTGATTTCAGCAACTCCCATGGAGCTGTGGGCTGTACCCCAGTGGCTCCTGCCCTAGCTGCAGGTACCTCCTGGTATCCATGGTACAATTGGCAGCAGCCACCTAAGAGAGAGCTGGCCCATCTTCTAAGGCTATATCGAGACCACCTTAAGGAAGAGAGTGGACCCCCACCAGAAATGGTGCCCATACTTGTATCTCAAACTAATGTTCTCCCTGAGGAAGAACAATCTACAAGTGTCCCCTAGAAAAGAAGTGGTGGATATACTCTGTGGTGCTCCAGAGCTTAAGGATGGATGTTAGAAAGTCCTGATGCCTAAATTGAACTGATTCTTATCCCTACCCTTTTTAGAATGGGTAGGATAATGGCAAGCTTTGACCTAGAGAAAAAGAGAAAACAGGGAGAAGGTAAAAGGAAGCATTGTCTGAATAAATGTTTTTGGTCTACTTCATTTCATACTGCTTCCCCCACCCCATATTTTTAAGTTTCAGGGGTAGGGGGTGCCTAACTTGTCAAGTCAACCCTTTATAATAAAAACTCTTTTATTAAAAGAAGAGGAAACTGCAGTTTATAGGTCCAGAGTTGTGAGTTACCTTGAACACCTGGATTTTCATCCCCCATGTGCCTCCTTGGCAGGTTTTTGTAGGTATATATCTATTCTCTCTCATTGATACTGAGTGTAGTGAGTGGTCAAAGAGTATGACCCAGTTATAATTGTGAGTTATGATGTATATTATTATCCATCTTTTTGTTTTAATAAGTGAGTACCTGCAAAATTATTATTCTTTCGCTGATCAGTCTATTCTGCTGCATTGCTAATAATAATACTTAAAATAGAAATATACTGTAATCTTTGTGAGCCTGGTCTGCATAATGCATACTCAGCAATAGAGTCTCAGGATTTAAGTAGGAGGAATTATATTCTCCCACCACAAGATTACCCCTACTACCCTGAAAAAATTACATATGAACACGGAATAGAAATTCTTTCTGGGGAAATAAAACTTGTCAGTCTAAGAACAGGTTTGACTAGGCCCAAAGAATGAATAGGTGTTCTTGGTCCCTGTATATGGACTATGGAGTATGAGGTGCTACAATATGAGTGACCACCCTATATACCTGTTAGCTACATAGTAATTGTTCACCTTCCACCTGAGCTCTGGACCTCCATGTATTTGAGATGCACACGTGGCATCCAGATAGAAACATCCAACAGGCAAATACATGTCCAAAATATAACTCATTATAGTTTTCCCCCATACCTTTTCCTAAGTCCCCCACCCCCTGTTTTTCTATTGTGGGTGCTACTATCCTTCCAGTTACCTGAGGTTCACTACTCTGGAGTCATTCTCAACTCTCCTCCTGCACCCCCTATATTCAACATATTGCCACATCATGTCAAATCTGACTCCCCAACATCTCTTGAATCTGCCTTCTCATTTGTCCTTGACCACTATTACCTGGCATGCATCCTATGGCAATAATCTCTTAATTGACCTTCTTGTCTCAAATTACTCTTTTTTCTAATCTGTCCTCCATAAGCTGCCAATTTAATATGTACCTAATGTACAAGTTTGATCACATTTGCTTAAGTCTGACCTTTGTTTAAAAAACTCCAGAGTTGTCTCACCTCTAAGATAAAATATAAACTTTTATGTTTGGCATTTAAAGTCCCCCTCGATTTGGCTTTAGCCTACCTTTGATTGAATGGCTTCTCTGAAATCCTCAATTTAAAGAGTGTGCTTAGGAAAGCAGTCTCTTCATTTCTCATCAGGCTGTGCTCCTCTGGACTCCTCTATCATGACCCCTCACTAGATAACTTCCCTCCTGCCCCTTCCTTTGGTTTCCTTTTATGTATTACCTTCTTCCATTATAATGTAAATCCATTTAGGGTAGGACTTGTCTTTCTTTTTTGTTTTTATCTATAGTCTCAATCTTTAGACTTAAGACCAAGAATAACTAACCCAGCAAAACTGGGTTCCCCTCCTCCAGTAGGGGAAATTGACCTTCAGTTATCATAATTATAACCAATATAGTACCGTTTGTATAGCACTTACTCTATAAGCACTGTGCTAAGCTCTTTATAAAGATTATTTGATCCTCACAGCTACCTTGCAAGGTAGATGTCCTGCCTTCCTGTCCATGAACATGTGCTAAATTCAGTGACATATGACTATGAGACTTGTTCTGAACCTTAGTGTAGGAATGGACCTCAGAGGTCCTCCAGTTCCACAGTTGGATGATGCTTGAAACCCCCTCTACAACATACTCTAGTCTAACATGACCATTAGCCCCCTGTTTCATCTTCTCTACTCAAGGGAGAACTCACAGTCTCACAAGGAAGTCCATTTCATTCTCAGGAAATGGTTAGGATATCTTGCATTCCATTGAACCCATATCTGTCCATAACTCCTTTCCATTGGTACTAGTTATGTCCCCTAGAAGTATACAGGAAAAATACAATGACTCTTTCATGAGACCATCTTTCTATTACTTGAAAATGGTTATTATGCCTCCCCATATCTGTTCTTTTTCAAATTAAAGACACCCTGTTCCTTAAGCCAGCCTTTGTATAATATAGTTTTGAGTTCTCTTGTTCCCAATGTTCATCTTAATCTAGACATGCTTTAGTTTGTCACTGACTCATCTAAAAAGTGGAGTCCAGAAGAGAAGGTGATATTCCAGATGTGATTATTTTTGTCCCTAAGGGAAATACCCTATTGAACTGTTTGTAAGAGTATGGACTCCATTTTTCCCCCTGTGTATTTCCCCTAGCATCTAACACAGTGTTTTGCTTTTTCTAATAGCTTGTCACCTTTCAGCAGTGTTCCTTGGGGTTACATGACTTGAGGGCATGGGCAATACAAAGTATGCTTGCTTTGTGTTTAGAACTAAGGCTGCAGGGAAATTGTCCAATGCAATGTGGGCAAGTGCTGCCAGAAACATCCAGATTCATTACATGTTTGATTTTTAATTAATTTTGGTTGTTGCATGTTCAGAAGTCTTTTATTATTGCCAAATTTTTCCCATATGCGTCTCAACTCACAGTTTAAGAAGTGGTAGAAAAAAGGTCCATTAAAAAAAACCCTAATAATAAAGTTTCTAGTGGTATTGCATAGGTACAGGTCACAGGATACTACCATCTCTGAAGAATAAAACTGAACTCATCCCAAGAGGCAATGCTAATGGTAGTGGGGAGTGGCATATCATCAACTAAGAATTGTGCAAGAGAAATCTTGCAAAGGCTTTCCTCTGAGAGATGTAAGATTAGAAGAGGAGTAGGCTGTTCACTTGATGAGAGTAAGACATAGGAGGATAGAGATTGGGCTTGTGATGCCAATGGTATGCCCAAAGGAGGAGACTCTCATCAGCAATACAAGTAGGCCCTTTCTCTGCAACTTATATTTTCAGTTATCTGGAAGAGAGTGCAACTTGTCCAAGGTCATATAATGAGTATGTGTCAGAGGCAATATCTGGACCTAGGTCTTCTTGGTTCTGGGGCCAGCTTTCCATCCAGTCTGACATGATGCCACAAGTGAGTGCCTATGGAAAGAAACAGCATTTTATAATGCAATGTCCAAGGAACTAGAGGACAGCTCTCAAAATGTTGGGTGGAGTCCTTTTAGAAGACTGACAGAACACAGAGAAGAGTTATACAGGATGAGAAAGCATGAATGTGCTGTGATCTGCTTGGTTGGAGGAAGTTTGTGAATTTGGACAATCAGACACCCAATAGAATAACAAGATATTGCTGCTGAATGAAACAACTCTCATTCTCTAGCCTCATTAAATTCATATTATACTTCCTTTCCTCCAAATAATATGACCATTGTTTTAAAGATGGAAGGGAATTCATGATGGTCCATAGTAAGTTAATTGAAGTGTGAAAGTCTTTTTGCTAGAATAACTTGCTAAACTAGATCGTGCTCAGGGTACAGTACTGGGGTAGGTTCTGTGTCTCTTTTTTGGAGAAAATGCAAGGAAATCAGGTCAATAAATATAGCTGTAAGAAGAGTGGCTGACCCAGGGCGGGAGGGAGGGGGCCTCCATGAGAGTGGAGAGAGTCAGGGAGACTCTTAATTTAGATCGACAGTCCTTGTTATGTATTAAGTGCCTGTAGACTTTTGTCTAAATTTTAATAAGGTACCTATAAGTTTGGTTTGCTTGATTGAATCCACCTGAATAATTTCCTGCCTATTTCAGCCACATTAATCATATGTAACATTTTCTGACACTTTTACTAATGTGGTAGAGGACATGGGCAAATGCTGCAGTTTTGTCCTTTATAGTATTTTTTTAAAGCCTCCACATTCACTGGAATGATTGGCAATTGCCTTTATGAAAAGTCAATGTTATAGCACAACGGGAGGTACCCTTTAATAAGACCTAGCTAAACTAGGGGCTGCCTCAGCTGGTGAATATGAGCTGTTAACCAGCATGGCAGGAAAATGGGTGATCAGCCTAGGTAAATACTCTGATTAACTAAGGCTCTTCCTACAAAATGAACATAGATCACCAAGAGTCAAAGAATAATTATTATAAATGACTTAATAGTGATAATAAATATTATTTTTATTGTTCTTATAATTGATACATAATTGAGAGACAGCATGGCAGAGTGGGTAGAGAGGCCTCTTGGGTTTACGTCTTACCTCTAGCATATAATGGCTATATGATCCTGAGTAAGGCACCTAATTTCTTCATCCTCTAGGCAATGCTCTAAGACCAGTGGTGTCAAACTCAAAAAATGAGGGTCAATAAACCATGCATAAAGGCTAAAATATAATTGGGAAATATTTTAAAAAGTAGATTAAGAGGATTTAGAATACCACATATTGACATTATCTGTGTTCTATTCTATTTTATGTATTTTAAAAATATTTCCTAATTCATTTTAATCTTGTTTCAAGGCATTTGGGAGTGTAGGGCCCAATGCATAAGTACAATACCTCTACTCTAAGACTATAAATTGCAGGAGGATTGTAGAGATGCATTGCTAGAGGGAATTTACACAAGAGGAGATCCCTATGTCAATGAAACCACAGGTTCAGTTGGGGAAAAATAAACAAAAATACTACATCTCTAATGAATTTATTAGCTCGTTCTTTCTTTGAGGATTAGTAGGCACCTAAAGATTTGGGAAGACATCAAGGTCATTGTCAGGAAGAGTTATACTTTTAAGAAACTGTGGGACCTAGTATATACAGAGTGCTGGATCTGGAGTCAAGACCTATCCTGCCTCTTACACTTGCTAGTTGTGTGATTAAGGGCAAATCATTTAGCATTTCTAATTTCAATTTCCTTATGTGTAAAATAATGATAATAATACCTACCCCCAATGCTCAATAGGATAATGTATGTAAACTACTATAAACATCCATTAATATTGTTAGTCTACAGGCAGAGACTGTAAGGAAGGTAGGTGGCACCATCATGTAGAGAGCACTGAGCCTGGACTCAGGAAGACCTGAGTTCAAATATGCCCTCAAACTCTTGCCATCTGTGTGACTCTAAATTACTTAACTTCCATCTGCCTCATTTTCCTCATTAGTAAAATGGGGATTTTTAATAATATCTGCTTCTCAGGGTTGTTGTGAATTTCAAATAAGATATTTGAAAAATGGCAAAACCCTACAGGGTTATATAAATGCTATTGATAAGGATGATGATGATGACATTATGGGAGAATGGAATAGCTAACCAGATTGGGAACCAGGAGACCTGGGTTTCCCTCCTGACTTTGTCACTACTTAACTGTCTAAAAAAACTTAGGTCAAATAATTTCCCCTCCCTTGGCCTCTGTTTATCATCTGGGGAGACTGAACCAGATAGCCTCTAGGATTCTGTACATCCCCAATGTTTGGTTAATCTCTTGGTTGCTGTACATTAGTACCTTGGCTTTTTTCTTAGAAATAGGTGCTTCAGAGAAAAATTTCTGTAGTCTTATTTCAAGACATTAATCATTATAAATATCCCAAACTTACAAACTTCTTTGGAGGGAAATGAAACATGAATTTATAAGTGAATTCTCCTAATTGTAAACATTGCCAATAGGAAAGTTGTATTAGAAATCTTCCAAAGAGGAATTCATTTTACTCTATAGAACCAAAGAAGCAATTATCTTTTACACACTTCTCTACACAGGGTAAGGTCCCAGTATGTGAGCTATACCTCTGATCCCAAGCAGTATGAAACAACAAATTTTATACCCTCATAGAAGTACATTGAGGTTAATTAGGCAGCAATGTCAATTCTCATTTCATACTCTTGGGGGCTGCCTGCTGCAACCTTTCAAGCATATAAGGTCTGAAGAGCTCTTTTTTTCAACCCTAATACTGACCTACTTGGACACCCTTCCGTGAGCTGCTTCTAAGTGTTCTGGCCCATAAAATGAGGCAAATTCCTTCCCATAATCTCCACCTACCTCCCTGCTCAGGGGTTGAATAGCTCAGGGAGAAGTCTATGTTCGTACCTCCCCTTCCCCTTGCACTCAATTAAGGTGTAAAGATGTTGAAAAGCTCACAAGTGAGTCTGAAAAATGCTCTGTGGTTTCCTGGAAGAAGCTGTGACCCAATATTATTTACAAGGATGGATCAGGGAAAAGGAGAGGAGGTGAGTATTGTTTCTCAGTGTGGCTACTCTGTCACCATCCAAACAAGCGTGCAAGGATGCAATCAATTGTCATTAACACCATAATGTGAGAAAGATACAGTTAAGTAACTTATAACTTCTTAACATTTCTGTAGTAGATTCACAAAAATCTTTCCTAATAATTGCCTGTGAAGTAGGGGAGGAAAGGACAGATCCCTCCCATTTTATAGTTCAGGAAATTGAAGCTGGGTAATTGACTGATTTGCTTATGGTTGTCACACAATCAATCAGTGCTGGAACCAAGATTCAAACTCAAGTGTCTTGTCTCCAAGGTCAAGTGTGTGCTAAAGGGTGAGGCACAATCTTTAGTGAAAACCTAGCTAAACTTAAGAACATAAGACTATAAAATGCTACACATAGAGAAAAAAAACTAGGATAGCAATATTTAACCAAGCTATTGTTAAGTATGTTTTTGAGTATCCATGGTATGTAGGTATGTGCGTGTACATACATGTATGTACATATATGTATATGTATGTGTCCTCATACATACACACTTATAAGGAAAGCTCTAGCCCTATATATTATGATAATATGAAAGAATTTGCTTGCACAAAATGATAACAACTTTCATTTGTATGGCATTTTGTAGAGACAGCTAGGTAGTATAGTGGATAGTATACTGTGTCTGGTCAGGAGAATTTGAGTTAAAATCCTGCTTGATACACTTATGTGATCCTGGGCAAAGCATTTAACCTCTGTCTACCTCAGTTTCCTTACCTGTAAATTGAAGATAGTCATAGCATCTTCCTTGCAGGGTAGTTTTGAAGATCAAATGAGATAATATTTGTGTAATTCTGGTCCTGAAGCCCATTGTACTGGAACTTTCCAGCTTTTATCAACATTTTATCAAGTGACTAGCACTCAATAGGTGCTTTAAAGAAGAGCTTTCCCTTCCCACTGCCTAAGGTATAATTGCCCAAGGTCATGCAGTGGGTATGTTTTAGAGCTAGGCCTCGAAACCAGATCTATCAACTATCTCACATACACACATGAGTTTTCTTTATTTGTTCAGACATGGGTTGTGGCCCCTCACAGGGATATTTTGGCTTCTGTTTGATTTCTAAGGTCCCTTTCAGTTCTAGTGATCCTCTAGCCTGGGAAGATTTTCTGTGAAGGGAAGGAGCAGCCTTGGATGAATGAAAGAGGCTGCCTCAGGCATATGGAGGTAGAAAGCATGAAATTTGCAGTGGGAGAAAATGGCAAAGGTGAGACACTCCAGGAGGGTCTGCCTGCTGTTGGCAGGAATGAACAGATCCTGGCCTTTGAAATCAGAGTTCTAGGCTCAAATTTTGTAGCAACTTTGAACTTTTTACTAATTGGGATATTTTACCTCTGGCAAAGCAAAGCAAAATGTTTCTAAGAAAGAAAGGGAAAAAAAGGAAGGGCTTGAAAAGCTTCTTGGAGAAGACTATAGGAGAGAAACAATATTTTGATGAGTTAGTGCTAAATGAATTAGAAACATGTGGACTGAATTTCCCTTGAAATACAAATGGATCGAATAATTAACGAGGAAAAAAAAGCCATTTGGCAAAAATCACTTGAGGTTTTGCTTGAACCCCAAACATTTGAAAATATTTTGAAATATGCAAAAAGTACAATGAATCAGAATTTGCCCAGCCCTAGTCTGGTTGCAGAGAAAGACTATTCGTCATTTATTGATCTCTTAATGGAGATCTAGAGAGTGACTATTCCATGGTTGTTGTGATTAGGCATCCCTTAGACAGCTCTATGGTCAAGGTCATTCCCATATTCATTTTCATTTGGGGTCTGGAGGATGTGGACAGGATTACACAATAGCCCCAGAAGGGCTCATTACCACTGCTTTAAACTCTGAGCTAAATGGGGCTTAGTACAGTGGAGCTTGTAAGCCTCTAGGCCATTCAGGTATTTTCACAGCAAATTTGGACCTTATGGTTCCAATGTCCAGGAATCCTTAGCACTTTGTTTGCTGGTTTGTTTTCAATCACAGGCAAGTCACAGCCTAAGGGAGCACTTGAATTATTTGCGGGAAGGGCCTTAAAACAGGGAGTGATTCCTAGTGCCTGGGGAAAGTAGTTGGGACAAAAGATCATAGATCTTTCAACTGGAAAGGACCTTAAAGGTCATCTAATTCTAAACTTCTCATTTTTTTTTTTAATTTTTGAAATTTTGTTATTTCACTGACATGAGAAGATTCCACCAAACAAAGACCTATATCTACTTAGGACTTTAGAAAGCTGCTGCCTTCGTCATTGCAAGCATGTTCCTAAGATCATGGGGCCATAGATTTAGAGACTGAAGGGACTTTCAAGGCCATGTAGCCTAACTTTTTCATTTTACATATGAGGAAACTGAGGCACATAGGGGATTAGTGACATGCCTGTGGTAATTAGCATTTATTGAGTGCCTGCTATGTGTCAAGCAGTGTGCTAAATGCTAGGAATACAAATAAAAGAAGAAAGACAGTCCCTACACTTAATGAATGGACTCCCAAATGGAAGATGACAGTACATAAAAGGAAGATGAAAAAGGGGAGGAGGCATGTGTGAGGAGGGGAAGATTCCTAGTGTAAGGAAATGGTAGAGAGAAGAATGAGTGACATGGCTGCTCTGGGCATCTTCCTTTAATAGAAGTTCTGAGAGGAGTCATCCAATCAAAGAAAAGTGTCAGCGTGTATCAACAAGGCAGTATTCACAATGCCTACCTACGGTAACTATAAATATGCTGATATGGTTATTAATTACAAAATATAACAGGCTTTCTATATGGAGGACATAGCTAGAACATTTATTCAAATACCAGACAACTGAGTCCCAAAACCAGAAAGTCAAAGACATCACAGTAGCCACTGAGTTGGCATATATAGTTAATGCAGTAAACACACACATTCTCAAGCCTTCAAAACAGAACAGGCTACCTCAGGCAAAGCTTCTCTTCTCATCACAGTAACTGCTCAGCCTCAATCTTTGCTCCCAGCAGCTCCAGCCCCCCACAGTTCCTGTCCCTGGCAGTCCTCAGCAGGAGTCCTTAGCAGAAGTTCTGGCTGGCTAAAAAAAAGAGTTCTTGCTACCACAGCCACTTCCAGTCACTGCATTGCCTCCAGCCTGGCTCCTATTAGACTGTGGTTTCTTCCTGCTACATCAGCAAGTTCAAGGGGCATGGTAGATCTTCAAATCCCATAACCATGACATAGGGATAGAGGACACATCCAGTGTGTGAAGGGGATGGAGGATATTTCCAATGTATGAGTTATAAGAGTGAGGCTTCAGGATGGAGAGCTGGGGCATGGCAGAGGCGGTACAAAGTGAAACCTGGAGAGGAATGAGATAGAAAGAGTTGGACGTAGGATTGGAACCCATATCCTTCTAACTCAAAGACCAGCTTTCTCTCTTCTATGACACACAATCCTTCATCTTACTGAGAGCAAACTGAATAGTATAAGGTTGAAGTTAGGCTTTCCTTTGAATCATGCTGCCTCTTGTTGATTTCTAGAATAGATGAACCAAAGGCAGTCCCTGCTCCTCCATAAAGTTTTGCCCAAAGGCATGGAATTTAAACTTGTCACTGCCGTGTCTGGTAAATGTATTGCAATAAGAGATCATGGAATCTTGGAAGTTGGAAGTAACCTTAGAGGTGATCAATATATTTCCCTGAAGTCTGAATTTGCCCTTCTAAAGTCTGCCTGCCTCTTACTAGCTGTGGAACTGTGTTGCCCAGTAAGTTTAGCTCTCTGGGCTTCAATTTCCTTATCTGTAAAATGAAGTTAGACATGTTGATCCCAGATGATCCTTTCTGGAGCCAAATCCATGGTCAAATGATCCATGGAGTAGATGACTTCCATGGTTAAAGGAGTATAGATTTATAGAGGGAAGGGATATGAGAGGTTATTGAGTTCAACCCTCTCATTTTACAGATGAGGAAACCAATGCCCAGAGATTAAGTGACTTGCCCAAAATCACACAGCTAGCAATTACATGAAGCATTCAAACTCAAGTCTTCCTAATCCAAACCATACCACCCAGATTTCTAGAGAAGGCAAGCCTCTCCAGCTCTTGAAATTCTATTAGTTTTTTCCCTATCTAGACACTGCCCATGTTAATTTGAATCTGAGTGTCAGTCTGAAAATGGAATCTAATTAATTAATCTATCTGGGCTCTTGTTTATATCCTGCTATTAATTTGCTATATGGCCTTGGGCAATCACTTTCTATATCCTAACCCTTGATTTTCTAGAAGGGTAGGCTAGAGAATCTCTAAGGTTTCTTCTTTTTTAATATTTCTAATATTTCTATTATTTCTTCTCCAAGGAAGAAAACTATATACTATATACAATAAACTGTCACAGTATGTCTTGATAAATCTGGTGCAGTGTCTGTGGATTTTGAAGTCATATGTGAAAAGAAATTTTCATTTCCAAGCACATTTTCATGCATGATTGTAGCCTTTCATTCATTAAACATCATTCATTAGCCCCCTGTTATTTCCCAAATTTGTCCCTACTACAAATTTTCCTATTTTTGAAGGCACCACAATTCTTTCAGTATACTTCAGCTATATAATCATCTTCAACTCTTCTCTTGCTCTCACCCTACAGTCTTTTTATAAATATATTTTTAATTATGTGTTTTGTTTTTTACATCAGCAGAATTTCTCCTAGTGTCTCTTTCTCTGCCCTCTCCCAGGAAGCTATCTCATATAACAAATAATAATTTTAAACTAAAAAAGGAAAACCAATAAAAACTGAAACAGGTTGAAAAAATATATACAGTGTTCAATATCCATATATCTCCAACCTTAGCAGAGAATTGTGGGAGTGCCTTTTCATTTCTTTTCTTTGGGGACAAGCTTGTTCTTTATAATTTTGCAACTTTCATTTCAGTTTTTTTTTTTTTGTGGTTGCGTTTTCCATTTCCATTATTATAGTCTCCATGTATATTATTTTCTTAGCTCTGTTTATTTAACTCTGCATCAAATCATGTAAATCCATGATTCTTTGTGTTTATCATATTCATCATTTCTTGTAGTATAGTGATGTGCCATTACATTCATGTACAAATTGTTTAGCCATTCACCCATCAGTGAGCATCACTTTGTTTCCAATACTTTGCTGCCCCAAAAAGTGCTGATAAAAATATTTGGTGTACATGGAACCTTTCTTCTTCCTAATTGTCTCTTTGGGATATATAAGTCTAGTAGTTGAATCTCTGGACCAAAGAATATGAATGTTTTTGTCACTTTATTTGCACAATCCCAAACTGTTTTTCAAAATGGCAGCATTGATTCACAACTCCATTCATTACTGTGCCTGTCTTCTCACAACTTTTCCAACATTGACTCTTCCTATCTTTTTCCATTCTGAGCAGTTGGCAGGGGACTTCCCCCATATTTAATTAGTTTCCAAGTATTGATTCCACAACGTCTCTCATAGTTCTCCCCTTCTTTCTAATCCAATAACTACCACCTTGGTCCAGGGTCTTATCCCTCTCACTTTCACTATCACACTAACATACTAATTGCTCTTCCTATTCTCAGGCTCTCTCCTTTCACATTTATATTCCATATAGCTGCCAAAATAATTTTCCTAAAGCACAGGACTATACTACTCTCCCTGTTCAAAATTCTTCATTGGTTCCTTATTGCATCTGGGATAAAACATAAACTCTGTAATTTGGCATTTAATATCCTTCACAATAAGGTCAATCTTTCCAGACTTATTTTCTATCATTTTTTGGATGAATGATGAATGTATGGATGAAAATGAAGAAGTATTTTTAATTGTTTTACTATGTACCAGGTGCTGTGCTAAATGGTAGGAATATAAAAGCAAGCAGACAAAGTTGTCCTTGCCCTCAGGAACCTTATGGCCTAAAAGAGAAAGACAATACTGGGGTAGGGACAGCACAGCAGGAGAACATGATGGTATAGTTTGTAAACATCCAGGGGTTTGTGGGATGACTTGGGTTCAAGCAAGGTAAGGTGACCATGTACCTGCGAGACTCCTTCAAGTCATATGTATTTCTTTTATCACTGTAGTTTTGCAAAGGTTTTGCCTCTCCATCCTCCATCCCCCAACAAATCCCTCCTTTTTTCTCAATTTCCTTATTACTGTTGAGAGCTGCCATCTTTCCCCATCACTCACCCCACATATCCTTCCATTTTCCAAATTTTAAAATGTCTTTTTTTATAGCATCTCTCATATGAGCTCCCTTCTAGTTACATACATAATCATCACCTTAGTTCAGGCCCTCATCACTACTCACCTGAACTATTGTAATAGCTTTCCAATTAATGAACTAACTTTAGAGAAGGCTAATTCTCTAATCTTTAAAATGCCCACTCACCTCCCTCTTCCCCACCAGGCATCATACTTTGGCAGGACTGCACAATCCCACCCATAAGCTTACAACAGAACTCAGATATGATCCCACTTCCCTGTTGTATGGAAAGCCAAAAGCAGAAGCTTGACATGCTGCTCTTTCAGAAAACTGAGGAGCAGGACATTGATGTATGTATGTTGTTCCAACATGTCTGAAGCAAAGGGGATTGTCACACAGTTACAATTAATCCTATTCTCTGAGAAGTCACTTGAACAAGATACCAAGGCAAGTAAAATATGAATTGCCCAATGGAGGAGGAAACTGAAACAGCTTTGAAACATAAGAGAAAGGGTAAAAATGAGTGATAGAGAAATATAAGGGGAAAAGCCTTAAATTACCAAAGATTTCAGGAGGAAGAAAACACAGTTAAAGATCTTGAACACAAGCAGATAAATCAACAGGATTAATAACAGAAGGAAACATGGCTTCCAGATCATCTAAATGAGTATAAACATCTATGAATAATATTGTGAGATAAAGCAAAATTATTTACCAGCCAATGAGGCAGAAGACCTTGTCAATTCTCAAGAGAACATGGAGCTAAAGCAAGATATTCCTGAGTAGATTAAGAGAGAAATACTTATTGTGAAAGCAAAGCTTATAGTCTCCTCACCAAAAGTAATTGGCAGAATAGAAACATTATTCAAATATCCAGAGTGAAAAGTCTCACCACAGAAACAAAAGAGAGCAATTGATTGGGAATGCAAATACATAGAAGTAAAACACAATATGGAAGAAAAGAAGCCAAAAAAGTGTTAAAGGAAAATTTAATCTCTATACATACATCTATGTACATTGATTCTGAAGTCAGGATAAATAGAGATAGCTTAAGGATTCTAGGTCTTCCAGAAGAAATATGACAAGACAAAAAACAAAACCAAATGCAATAATGCAAAAACTAAAACAAACAAAAAAAGCGGCCCAGAACTTCTGAACACAGAAAACAAAGTGCTAATTCCAAAGAATCCACAGATCATCTCCATAGTAAGCAGTCAATAAGTGTTGACTGACTGATATTTCCTTCTTGCTGATCTTCTGTGGACATTGGGAGAAAGTTATCAACAGTGCCAAGATCATAAACATCTTTCTACTATTTCAATTTTATCAAGTTGACATTGGTTCATTGATTTCTAATATTTGCATCGTCATTCAACAAGGTCTGAATCCATCTCAATATACTGTGACTAGCTAACATTACTAGATCTGGTCTATGAGAACAATATGAAAACCTTTGTTAAATGCTATTCTCTAAATTTCATTAAATTATATCAAGTGTTTCTTCCAACCTTTTAGTCTAGTTTGCTTTTTTATTCAATTGTTTTAGTCATTTCCGGCTCTTTGTAACCCCATTTGGGATCTTCTTGGCAAAGATACTAGAGTAGTTTGCCATTTCCTTCTCCGGTTCATTTTACTGATGAAGAAACTGAGGCAAACAGGGTGAAGTGTCTTTCCCAGAGTCACACAGCTAGTAAGTATCTGAGACCAGATTTGAACTCAGAAAGATGGTTCTTCCTCACTCTAGGCCCAGAACTCTATCCATTGTGCATGTCCTTTTCAATGCTTAGCATTGCCTGAATTTAATTCAGTTCAGTTAAGCAAATATGTATTTAGCAACTCCTCTATACAAAGTACTAGACCAGACTTTGGGGAAACAAAATTTAAAAAAAGAAAAGAAACATTTCCTGCTCTTAAGGAATTTTTGTTATCCTGAGGATAGATGCAGCAAGTAAATAAATAAGTAAATAGATAATATATGTTTAAAATATAAAATAATTTTAATGAGACTAACTAACAACTGGGTGATTAGAAAAATGCTCTCACAGAAGCTAACACTTGAGCTGAACCTTGAAAGGAGCAAGAGCTTCAAGGAGGTGAAGGTCAGGAGGGTGGGCATTCCAGATGTGAGGGATAGCCTAAGGAAAGGCATGGAGGCTGGAGTGTTGGATGCAAACAGTAAGTAAACTGATTGGACTGAAACATATGGCATGTGAGATGGAATAATAACTTATAATTAGCCTGTAAGGAGAGGCAGAAGGCAGCCTGCAAAAGACTTTCAGTAGGAAACGGAGGAATTTCAATTTTATTTAAAGGGCAATAGAGAAGCTTCTTGAGCAGGAGAATGGCATAGATGAGCCTGACATTGATTAATCAATCAACAAGCAATTATTAAGCATCCAATTTATATCAGATAGTGTGCTAGGTACTACAGATGTGAAAAAAAATACAATTCCTGACCTTAAGAAATTTCTATTCTTTAGGGGGAGTTAATATGTATGTGTACATGTATATGTATGTATATATATATATATATACATACATATATATATATATATATATATATATATATATATATACACATAGATATATACATACCGAAAATTTAGTCGAAAATTTGATGAATACAAAATTATTTTGGAGGGAAAGGTCTGGTAGCTGGGAAGTCAGATAGGAGGTAGTCTTTGAGGTAAGCCTGAGAAGTGAGAGCATTCCAGGAATGGAGGACAGTAAGAGATGGAAAGTTGTTTTTAGGTAATGGCTAGAAGGCCAGTTTACCTGAAGAGTTCAGGAAGAGAAATGTATATAATAAGGTTAGAAAGTCAGTTTGAAGTCAAGTGGTGGAGTTTTAAATGCCAACTAGAGGAGAGTGCACATGATTGCACATGTAACAAGGAGTCACTGGAGTTTATTGAACAAGGCAAAGATGTGGTCAAAACTGTGCTTCGGAATATCACTTTATAAACTTTTAGAGGATGGATTGAAGGGAGTGGCTAGAAATGGGGAACCTAAATCAGAGACTGTTCAGGTAAGAGGTAGCGAGGTTGTAACTTGAATGGAAAGAAGGGGATTGCAAGGGAGATGTTTACAGAGAAAGGGTACAGACTAATCTTGCTGCTTTCTGGGTATTCTGTACCATAGTCCCCTTCTAGAGGGTTTATTTCCTCTTCTGGTAAGCCAGGTTTAATCAGTTTTGATGCTTGCCTTGTGCAAATACTTCATTGGTGATGATTTGGATTTCCCCCAGGTTGACTGTATGCTGCTAAACAGTTCTAGGAAAATGGAAGCATTTGGCTTTTTGAGTGGGTAGCCATATGACACATGGGTCATCTGAATGTGTGAGTGGTTTAATGAGAATCCTGACTCTAGGCAGTCATCAATTTACAACCCCAGAGCATGGGGATTCATTTGTCCTCACAACTGGAGCAGTTCCTCCTTTTCCAAGCCCCATCTGTCAATGAATCAGTATTTCCTCTTTTCCCATCTGAAAGAGTAAACATTATCTGTTCCTCTCCCTTTCCAGGCAGTCTGGCAGTCATTGTGCTTGTCAGGGAGCCATGGTTCACTGCTGAGAAGTCTCCTGAGATGCTTATGTGCAGCTTTGCAGCCACTGAATCACACATTTCAGGTCCCGCCGTTGAGAGCACTGGTGTGTGGCCCCAGTCCACATGGCACCATGATGGGTGAT
This sequence comes from Gymnobelideus leadbeateri, assembly GCA_011680675.1. Classification (NCBI taxonomy): domain Eukaryota; kingdom Metazoa; phylum Chordata; class Mammalia; order Diprotodontia; family Petauridae; genus Gymnobelideus; species Gymnobelideus leadbeateri. The sequence continues at coordinate 9,094 of WOXC01008723.1, read as the reverse complement.
GTTTGCCTTTGTTCAGTGGACTGAAGACTTTTTTGGTGGCCTACAGTCTAGGAGCTTAGATTTGGCCTAAGACAATGCAGTGGGTATACTCAGACCAGGCCCTCACCCTTCTCAGACCCATCTTGGCATGCTCCCTCTAGCCAGAAGCACATGGCCTCCTGGCCTCTGGCCCATCCCACTGAAAACTTTTTGGAGAGAAATAGACAAAAACAAACAAAACAATGGAAATGTATTTAATTTCTTGGACCAAGTAGCTGGGAGAAGAAAAAGATACAATGAAGTAGCAATGGATTTATTTGATTTATAAGGAGGGGCTCAGTTTTCATTTGTCTGAATGCATGTGCAACATCACACTTGGATGTGCCCCTTATGCTTTACGATATGGTCAGCCTTGGATTCATGTCTTCAAAAGCAATGACTGAGAAGGGTCCATAGTGCTATCTAAGCAAGAAGGGTTTGGGGGGAGCAAAGACATCTGGAGGGTATTGCAGCTGAAAAAAGTTTGTGAACTGATTGGTCATAAAGGTTCTGACTGATTGAGGTCCTAGTTCTAGGCACTATACTAAGCACTTTACAAAGATTATTTCATTTGATTCTCACACCAACCCTGGGACCTTCTGGGATACTATCATTCTCATTTTATAATTGAGGAAACTGAGGCATATAGAAGTTACATGACCTGCCCAGGGTCACACAGATAGCAAATATCTAGGCCTGGATTTGAATTCAAGTCTATCCTGACTCCAGACACTATTTTCTACACACTGTACCACCTAGTTGCCTCATGTTAGGGATAGTAAGTAGGGAATGTGGTGTGTGGAGAGGTATAAAATATGAGACTGGAAAAATATGAAGGAACCAGGGTGTGGAGAGCTTTAAACGCTAAAAAGAGGATTTTACAGTGATCCTGGAAGTGGAAGCTAGCCAGTGGAGTTTACTGAACAGTGGGTAACATTGTCAGACCGGGACTTTGGGAAAAATCACTTTAGAAGTTGAGATGAAGAGGATTGTAGTAGAAAAAGAGCTGAGGCAGGAGATCAATTATTAATCAATTAATCAGCATTTAAAAAAATAAAAATCAATCAACATTTCTTAAGTACCAACTATGTGTCAGGCACTTTACTAAGTGCCAGGGATATAAAAAGAGACAAAAAGTGCATTATTTCAAGGCACTTACAGTCTAATACACTCTAACACATGCAAACAAATCTATACAAAACAAGCTATAGACAAGATAAATAAGACATAATTAAAAGAGGGAAACCACCATAATAAGGGGGGTTAGGAAAAGCTTCCTGTAGAGAGTGAGGTTTTAATTGGGACTTAAAGGAAGCCAAGAAGGTCAGGGCGGAGGAGGAAGAGCATTCCAGGCACAGAGGAGAGCCAGAGAAAATGTAATGTATTGTATGTTATTGTATGTTATTCAGTTCTCTACATGAGAGATGTAGAACCAGAAGGCCAGTGCCACGGGACCGAAGAGTACATGTCAGGGAGTGAGGTAAGGAGACTGGAAAGGTCGGAGGGGGGTGAGTTATGAAGGACTTTGAATGACAAACAGCATTTTATATTTGCTCCTGGAGGCAACAGGAAGTCTCTGGAGTTTATTAAGTAAGAGGCTGGTGGATGGGTGGGTGGGGAAGGTGACATGATCCAACTTGTGTTTTAATAAAAATCACTTTAATGGCTGAATGGAGTATGGGTTTGGAATGGAGAAAGACTTGGCCCAGGCAAACAGGCATGAGATGATAAGGATTTGCACCAGTGTGATTGCATGCCAAAAGAGAGAAAGGAGAGAATTTGAAAGATATCACAAAGATGAAATCAAAAGACTTTGCCAACAGCTTGAATATGGGAAGGCTAGAGATAGTGAAGAATCTAGGATGATTCCTAAGTCATGAGCCTAGGGGACTGGAAGGATGGTGCTGCTCTCTATATCAATAGGGAAGGTAGGAATGGGAGAGAATCAAAGGGGAAAGATAATGATAATATCCATTTGAGACATATTAAACATTAGATATCTACTGGACATCTTGTTTGACATTTCTGAAAAGCAGTTGGGTTAGGGCAGGAAAGGTGGATTTGAGAATGATCACTTTAGAGATGGTAATTAAATACATGGGAACTGATGAGATCACCCAGCAAAGTAGTATAGAGGGAGAAGAGAAGAGAGTCCAGCACAGAACCCTGAGGAACACTTATGTGTAGAGAGCATCATCTGGAGGAAGATGTAGCCATAATGATAGAGAAGGAGTGGCCAGGTAGCTAGGAGGAAAACCAGGAAATAGTGAAGTTCCAAAAACCTAGAGAGAAGAGAATATCAAGGAAGAGTGATCAACAGTATCAAAGGCTACAGGACTCAAGGAGAATAAGCATTGAAGAAAAGGTCATTGGATTTGGCAACTAAGAGCTCATCAGTGACTTTGGAAAGAGTAATCTGTTTATGGTCCAGGAAGTAGTCTAGGTATGAGGTGGCAAGGGCTTGTAACTAGGGTGGTAGCTGTGTGAGTGGAGAGAATGGGACATATACAACTGGATTTGGTAAATAGATAAGATAATGTAGGGGTGAGGAGGTATGAGGAGCCAAGGATGACAATGACGGGATATAATGAGTTTTGTGCTAGAAATTGATTAGCCTATGACTACAGAATCATGGCCCCAAACTTTTAGACAGTAGGAAATGTATCTTTTCTCAATCTACCGATCAACTGATAGACTAACTTTGAGATTTTGGAAAACCTACAGGACATCCATTTTAAGATATCCAAAAGGCAGCTAGCTGGTGATGCAAGAGTGGAGGTCAGGAGAAAGTAGAACAGACTATATATAGATTGGAAAATCACCTATATATACATACATACACACACACATACACATACACACACACACACAGACACATGGTTCAAATTGAACCAAAGGCAACTGACAATGCCATCAATCTAGCTAGTATAGAAGGGAAAGAGAAGGTCCAGGACAGAACCTTGAGGGACATGACCTGGAGGATGATCCAGAAAAGGAAATAGAAGAGTTGTCAGACAGATAAGAGGAGAAGCAGAAGGGAATAGTATCATAAAAATGTAGAGAGGAGAGAGTATTTGGGGGAGATGAAGATCAGCAGTTTTTGGTGTTTCAAAGTGCTCAAGAAGGATGAGGACAGAGAAAAGACCATTATACTGTACATCATTTGTAATTTTGGAGAGAGTAGCTTCAGTTGAATCATTCATGATGTTCATTAAATTATACAATACCCCATTGTTGTTCAGTTGTTTCAGATTCTTCATGACCCATTTTGGGGTTTTCTTGTCAGTTTGCCATTTCCTTCTCTAACTCATTTTTCAGATGAGGAAACTGAGGCAAACTTAAGTGACTTGTCCAGAATCACAGAGTAAGTATCTAGGCTGGATTTGAACTCAGGAAGATGAGTCTTCCTGACTGCAGGCCCAGCTCTCTAATCACTGTATCACCTAGCTGCCCACAACGCCCTATAAAATGCTAAAGGAAATATAACTGCCATCTCCTGACTCAGGAATGTTCATCCCTAATGTCATTGAATGATAGCAGGAGAATTGTCGACCCTTTCTATCAAGTTCCTAGTTCTCATTTAAGATTAAGATGCACAACATGAAGAAAAAAGAAAAAGAAAATCCCTACCCCAGTTCTAGGGAATCCTGTTCAATGCTTTTTACTTCTTACTTACGTTAATCAGTTCCTTTTAGTAAAGTCTGCCAGGAATCGCTAAACTAAAGTTGTCTACTTCAGAGAGGCTACACTGGGGATTTTTAAAGAACTACTTTCCATCTTACTCAGCTTAAAGTTAATGTCTGCTGCTCCCCTCTCCCTACTCGGGGGCCTAATTGTGCCATTCCACAAAAAGGTTACAGCCTCCATTAAATAATAATCATTAAAAATGAAAGATAGATTCATTCACTAATTCCTCCACCCTACCATTTCTACCTCCAGGCTAAAGGCTAGCATGCACAGAACCATTCGCTGACCTTAGAAAAATCTTGTCATCTTATTGCAAACACATTTGAGCTACATAGTACAGGGAAGGCTGAAAACCAGACCTTTTCTGTGAATGGCCTGACTTTTACAATCCTTCTAAATGGTAAAACTAAGTAACCAAAATGAGGACCAGCCAAGAGTAAGAATTCTAGTTTTTCATCTCTTGATGATTACAATTCTGCTTATGAATGCCTGGCCCTGTATCCCATATTATGGGACTGGGGGACAGGACTTTGATTAAATTAGATTGGAATCTCCTCAAGGACTACAATATTAAATTCCTCTTTTCTCCAATACCTCCCATAATATACTGGTCCCACAATATGAACACAGTAAACAACCTGTTAGTTGATTGATAGATTGTGAAAAAGATACAATTCTTGTTATCAAGAAGTTTCTAATCTAATTCATCATGTAGATGGAAACTACTGAAAGAATAGGGAATTTGGGGCATATGATTTTGGAATCAGAGACTCATAAATCTAGAAGGATATTAGAGAGCTCATCTTGCTTCTGGGAATAGGGTAACTGACCTGCTTAGTTTTCACTATGTAGTTTCCTTACAACACTTTTTAGGTTGCTTGTTCTTTGTCATTATTAATTAACATTCTGACAAATCTATAGATATCATGGCAGAACTGGTCTGACCCTAAAACTAGGTTATGTTGATACAGAATCTTCTTTTTGAGTAACAACAACAGCAATTGACATCCTCAATATCTGTAGAGTTAGATAGAATAAATAACTTGAATGCGCCCGCCATGTTTGAATCAAGCTGATCTGTGCCAGTGACTCATCGATCGAGCCTGGGACTCATGTTATCTCCATCATTAGAATTTTTTATTCATCTTTTCCAATTTTTTCTGGTCTATAAATTTTCAAGATACACCTGGCCACATGGGTCATAGCACACCAGGGGGTTCCAGCCTCCTGTTTGATGAATTGAAAATATTTTTGGTATGATGTTTTCTTGAGTAGCAGAAAATTTCCTTGATATGGTAAGACCAGATGAAAATCAGTTCCACCTTTTCAGCTTGAAACAGTATTTTGGCAGAGTTGTCTGTAGAAAAAAAAAAAAATATATATATATATATATATATATATATGTATGTATGTATGTATAGGTATATATATATACACATATTTACCTATACATATGTATGTATAGGTGTATATATATATATATATACACATATTTACCTATACACACACACACATATATATATAGATATATATATGGATATATAGATATATGTAATATTTTCAGGACACTAGGCCATTTGAGAGTCTGCTCTACCCTTTCTAAAGCAAACACAATAGATAGATAGATAGATAGATAGATAGATAGATAGATAGATAGGTAGATAAATAGAAAGGCAGATAGATACATAAATTGATAGGAAGATAGATAAATTGATAGGTAGGTAGATAAAGCAAATTGAAAGATAAATACATTGATAGATATATAAATAAATTGATAGACTGATACATAAATTCAGAGATGGATGATATAAGTAGATAGATATATAAATTGATAGGTAGATAACTCGATAGATAGATAGATAAATAGATAGATAGATAGATAGATAGATAGATAGATAGATAGATAGATAGATAGATAGAGCCTCTTCTTGACCATATGCAATATGGTCTTCCTGCGTTCCTTGTTCCTTCTATCGTTACATTATGCATAATTACGCCCATCCCCAGACCCTCTTATGTCACTTAACTGAGCACTAGACTAATAGAGTTCTAATGCTACCTCAGACTTCAGATACATGCTAGTTATGCAACCTTGGGCAACTCATTTCATTTTTCAGAGAATAGTTTCCCCATCTGTAACATGGGAATAATAATACCTAGCCTAAGTATGCAGAACCAGTGGCAATGGGTAGAAGTTGCACAGATGCAGCTTTCATCTTGAAGTAAAGAAAGGCTTTCTAAGATTTAGGGTTGCCCAAAGTGGAGTGGAATTGTAGAGCTAGAGTTAGAAGAAACCTTGGAGACCATTTAGTCCAATACCTGCTAAGTGGAAAGAGCAGGGACAGCAAGGTTGTGACTTGTGCCAAATCACCAAGCAGCAGAGGTAGAGTTCAAGTCTCTTTCACTCCCAAATCCATGCTCCCTCCACAGAACAACACTGGGCTGGTTGTTCTCACCCTGCTTCCCAGCCTCTTCCTGTCTCCATTGGAAGTTTTCAAGCAGGAATTCATGTTTCAAGTGGCTTGCCATTATTTGGGTACATTGCAGAAAAGGTGCATTTAGCGGGGTATAGGTTAGTTTACATGAACTAGAGATACTTGAGAATTCTGAGATTCTCTGATTTTATAAGCATACAGCCCATTCAGACTGGGCTGTTGGGAGTGAGACTTTTGTCAATCTTAAAGGGCCATGTAAATGTGAGCTATTAGGATGATGATGAGGACTGACCATGGGTAGGCAGGCCATAGTATTTCATTCACACACTTAAGCTGTGGAAAGCCTTTCAAGGAAAATAACAGTTAATGTCAATTACCAAAGTGTCTGCCCTACCCTGGAAGCCCTTTTCAGGCTTTTAGAAACAATGCAATTCTAACAGAGAAATGTGGAAATGGCAGAGGGAGGAAGGGTCACTGTCATTTCTTGGTTTTACGGCAACTCTAGCTAAATTTGGACTTTTTTTTTAGCTCTTTGTCTCCCACATTGTGAGGACTTCTGAATCTGCTTTAAAATATTATTAGACCTTCATCTAAAGTGAATTGAACTGTTGTGTCCTGGGAGAATTTTTCTCCTTGGATAAGCAGAATGTTGTTTGTGGTGGGAACTATAGAAATCTAATTAGCTAAAAAATCATTAAAACTAGTGCAAACTGTCATTAAGTCAGAGACAGTATATGGCATTCAGGGTGGTTGACGTGAGTATGACATCCCTGGTTAGGTTTTTACTCACAGCATCCTGTGGGTGTGAGCCTCGGAATCTGTCACCACCTCTAGTTTTGGGAATAATAGTCTCTACACAATAGATTCTGTTTATAATCTACCCACCCCCTCACCAAAAAAAAAAAAAGGAAAAAGAAAAAAAAGAAGGAAAAAGGAAAAAATAGAAAAGAAAAAAAGTATTGAAACTCTTGCAATCAAAGCACTTAGAATCTAAAAGATGCAAAATATACACATACACACACATACATGCACACACGCACACACACACTGTGTTCTTTCCCCTTTAATATTCATTACCTTCAAAATCATATTTAATCTTGCTTAATCTGGGAACTCCAATGATCTGATACCAAATGCACCAGTTAATCAAGCCTGTGTAACAAGATAAAAATAGACTTGTCTACTGGAGGACTGTATTAGAATTCTGTCGATTAAGGTCCTCTCTACCTCTGAAGGCCTTTATATAATAATATTCACAATTTCATATAGGATACTCTTTTTTTTTTCTTGTCTCCTTCATATAATTATATACATACATATATATATATATATTTAAGTTCATAATGAAAACAATTAGAAATCAGTCACAGGTGGTTTCTTATTCCCCCACCCTGTGACCGATGAAAGGAGATGGAGAAGAAAGGATGTAAGGCATGAGAGACAAAAGACAAATGAGTTCGACCTCTGAGCTATTCAGAAACCAGGCTCCCTAAAGGCTGAATACTGTGCCTGGGTCCAGAGTTGAGAAGGGCCCCTTAGAGAAGAGAGTGTGATCTTCCCTGAGCCTCCCATCTGAGCTGAGTAGAAGATAAGTTATTTACTCTGATTTCACATTAATTACTTAATACAAGGTAATTGGAGCAAGGAGAGATAACTAACCACTAGGGGCATCAGGGAAGGATTCATACATGAGACAGTGTATATGAGATAAAGAATCTGTGAGGGACTGGGGAAGGAATGCACAGTGGCAACAGATGGAATGTTAAGAAAATAAAGAGTGTCTAGTTTGACTGGAATGTGGATTGTGTGAAAGGGAGTTATAGAAAATAGGGCTAGAAGATAAGTTAGAACCAGACTGTGGAAGCCCATAGAGAATCTCCATTTCCCCACAAAACATCAGCAAATTTCACAAAGAACAGCAGGCTGAACAATGATCAAGAAGACAAAGAGAAGCCACATCCAGCCTGGAATTGGGCAGAAGAAGATGAGAAGCCATTAGGTGCTTGGTGAAGTCACCAGCCAGGGGAAGCAGAAGTAATGTGAGATCTGGGAAATGGGTCTGAAGTCAGTACAAAGATGGCTCCGAATTGTCAGGGCAATAATGAGGAGCAGAGGCAGACTGCTAACGGTCCTTCAATCATTTTTCACCCTACAATTCTTTAAAAATTGTTTTGTATGGGGAATATTTGTAATAGGAAAGTTTCTAGTGTTTTTCAGCAGCAAATAATAATAACCCTTGGTTTTAGATGTAGACTTTTTTTTCCCAAATGTTTTATTAACTTCTGGTTTATATCATTCATTTCCGCCAGATTTTGAGTTACAAATTTCTCCCCATTTTTCCCCTTACCCACCTCTCCAAAATAGCGGTCCCACAGGATATCCCTCCTCCAAGCTGCTCTCTCCCATATCTTCTCCCATACCCCCTTTGACTTTTCCAGTATGGCATGGTGGATCTCTATGTCCCAGTGCCTGTATATCTTATTTCCCAATTACGTGTAAAGTAGTATTAATATATATAATATATTTTTATATTTTTAATATATATTAAACATTTTATTTTAAAATTTTGAATTCCAGATTCATTACCTTCCTCCCTGTCACCCAACCTTATGGGGAAGATAAGCAATTCAATATAGGTTGTACATGTGTAGCTAGGCAAAACATTACCATAGTAGATATACTGTAAAAGACTGTCTACATTGCCATCCCTCCTATCCCACCTCCCACTTGTTCTACTCTCTACTTTGATCCTGTCCTTTTCAAAAGTGGGTGCTTCCAACTTCCCTCCTCCCCAGCCTGCCCTACCTTCTATCATCCCCCCTCTCATCCCCTTCCCCACTACTCTCCTGTAGGGTGAGATACCCTATTTAGTGTGTATGTCATTCCCTCCCTAAGCCAAATTCAATTAGAGTAAAGTTGACCCATTCCCTTTTGCCTTCCCATTCTTCCCCTCC